>JAQQAC010008719.1:257886-363819 GCA_029783875.1 Phataginus tricuspis
CGGAGAGACAAAGTGGCAGGGTATGTGGGTCTGCGTCAGGGAAGGGGCAGAGTGGTATTTATACGCCAACCCAGTTCTAAAGAAAGACCAGTTAGGCAGCAAAGTCCTCGGGCAGGAAAAGAAAGGCAATCAGACTAATGCCCCACGGCTATGTCCATGTATTGGAATTTTAAGGTATTTACTCACCCTCCCCAACATTTGGCCCAAATTCTTAAGGAAAAGTGGAGAAAACGACACTCCAGAACGGTCTTTCCCTAATAAGCCTGTTTGCATGTTTTGTGACTAGGCATGATTGCCCAGGAGGTTCGAGAGATCCTGCCTAGGGCCGTGAGAGAGGCCGGAGACGTCACCTGTGAAAACGGAGAGACGCTGGACAGCTTCCTCTTGGTCGATAAGGTAACTGCGGACCGGCGTCAGCCGCTGGCGCTCTGCCCGCACGGTGCGCCCCTGCTAGGCGGCGCGGTGCGCACACAGCCAGCGGACCGGACAGGAAGCAGAATTCCTCGGAGCTGTGGAGGGAGGTGGCGTCAGTCACGCCACACAGGTCAGAGGTACCAAAAAGAGGTCCCACCAGGGAGAAAGAAAACAGGTTTTGCAGCAGCAAGCATGAGAGTTCAGTGGGGTGGGGGTTCCTGTTGGAGGAAAGTCCCCTGATGGGGAGCTCGTAGAACAAGAATTGAACATCATAAGCCATAGTGACAAGCGTGATTAGACTTTGTGTTTAAAAATGGACCTGAAACCTTATGAAGGTGTAATTTATCTCATATGATATCATTTAAGTTTTCAAAACAATGTGCTGTTTCGAACGATTAAACATTGAATGAAGTGTTGAATTTTTTTTGAGCATAGTTTTTCAACAAAACTGTGTAATTGACTTTCATGGCACAATCATAAAGTGGGTCATTTGTACAAAGGTATTCAGGAGACTTGTCATTTTTCCCAAAGGCCTGTCTTAACTCTTTGATATTCAAATCGTTTTCCTTTGAAGGAATGTCGCCTCCCCTGCACATGTTAAGGGGTCTTGGTTTGCCGTTTCCTCACTGGCTGCTGCTTTGTGTGGGATTTGAGAAGTTCTCCAAGGTCATGTCTGTTAATTCTGTGAACTCCTGCAGCTGTTGTGATGTTTGCAAACTCACGCCGCTGCTGATTTGGTTATGTTGCACTGTTATATCTGATGCCAGAGGAGAGACTGATTGACATGGGGGATTTTATAGTTAGTAGGGAGAGATGTTTGTTTTGTGATTTGTAATTTGCCAGTTCATGGAGGCAGTGCTTCTCACTCAGAGTGTACAGGAATCACTGGGTGATCTCATTAAAAGATGGATTCTGATTCAACAAGAATGGGGTGAGACCTAAGATTCTGCATTTCTAACCAGCCTCCAGGTGACTCCCATTTTGCCAGTCCTGCTGGTCAGCAAGCCACGCTTGGAGTAGCAGGCTAGAGGGTACTTTTCCACGGTCAGCTACCTGCGGGCTTGTAGACAAATACTTAGATAACAGGTCTGGGCTGCAAGGAGTGAGTGGCATAAGTCGAGTCACTTCCCCCTGCTTCCCAGGACAACCGCGTGGACAGAAGAGATCACCTTTGGTCTCTCTCTCAGATCTAGACTATCATGAGAAATTGATTTCTAATAATAAAGTACTGAAGTTTTTCAATTGTTTACTTAAAATATAAAATAAGGGATACTCAGAGGTATTCCTATTCCAAAGTGACCCTCTCTGTCTGGCACTCTCATAAGCTACCTAGGATGAGAGAAAAGAGTGTCAGCATGGCTCTGGGAGTGCGCCACCAAACCCCTGGCATTGCTCGCCTGGCAGCAGCTCTGTCAGTCCTGGCTGTGGCCCCCCCAGAACACCTAGGAAAGATCTGTGTTTTCTGTGTAGGTAACATGCATAGGGCCCTATGAGTGTCACTGTTCAGCAACAGAATCCATTCTCTTTCTGGCTTGGGATCTTCCCACCCCCAGCTGAGTTGAACTCATAACAGGCAGGATTATTTGCAACAGGAGTTCCCAGGGCCCCCAAGAGTGCCTACAACCCATGTCCATTCCTAGGAAGGCAAGCCCCACGCTCTGGGAAAGTAGAGGGTGGCAGTCCTGTTCCAGGCAGCCAGGTCCATTCGTCTCCTGAAGAGCAATCCATGCCAAAGCGGCATTTGATTTATAACAAGTGAAGCAGGGTGTCCCGAATGCAACAGTTCAATTTTCTTAGTAACAGGACCTTGTAGTGATATCATCTATGGAGGCATCACTAAGGCCACACTCATTTATAGACCCCATAACACTAAGAGCAGATGGGCTCCAGGCTGATCCTGAGAGGGAGGCAGCCAAGCAAACCACCTCTGCCCTCTGAAGCCTAGGTTTCTTTTTTGGCTCTTCTGAGGATAGACCTCAACTGCCTGTTTAATCCTCAACCCTGTGGAATATCCCTCTTCTCCACTGTAAGTACTTTGCAGAATGTCTCCTTTATTTTTGCTCATTAAGAATACAGGAAAGGTGGCCCCTGTTGTCCTAGGCTCCTTGTTAGTTGTACAATAGACAAGATGTACAGAGAGCCTCTTGCTTTCCTGGCTTTCTACCCATCCTCGTGGGCAACGTGGTGGCTTTGATTGCAACACTCAGGGCTACTTGTTTTAAGGAACTTCGGTAGGACCACCTGGACTTCATATGCTGTAGTAAAAGGTGGAGATCAGATCAAGATACAGTGTCTACCTCTGCCCTCCATTTCTTTTCCACCAACTGTCCCTTTTTTATAAAGAAGTTTTCACTGATGGACACAAAAATGCAAACTGGAAATGCACATAAAAATGTTCAAATATTGTGCTCCACGATTGCTCTCTCATTTCCACGTGTATTCTGCAACTTTATGCCAAAATGGGAAAAAGAATGGCTGGATCTTTACGGACTGTCCATACAACCAAAAGGAGGGGAGAAGGTGCTGTCAATCTGAGTTGGCATGAATCGCTTTTCTCTCTCTTCTTAACAGGAGATATGACCTTGCAAGATAAGCGTCTCTCACTTGGGGTAATTTGCTTCTTCTCATAAGTTCCTCATGGTTCATGTGCCCCCATGAAAGCTCAGTGATGAGAGGTGGAGTCGGGGGCTCTGGGCTGATCCTGAGACTGAGGCAGCCAAGCAAACCACTAGAGCCTAACCTTGCATTAGACCCCTGCGGGCTTTGCCTTTTGGCTTGTTCATCTATGTCTCTACTTGGCAACTTTATATATTTGTTTCTATGATATTTGGAAGCAGGTGGTGCCATTTCTTGAGCATTATTATTAGGTGTACTTAGTGTAAGAAAAGCGTACCCAGTAAATGTAAGAACTGTCTTCCATGAACTCACAAATGAGTCTATATAAAGATAGATTCATCTTGTGAAAAATTAGTCCTGGAATAATTTTGTGTGTGTGTGTGTGAAGATTGCATGTTATAAACCATACTATATCTTAACATGTGGCTACTCTTTACTCATTGATTCTATTTTTCCTCCAATTGTCCAACTGTAATGTGAGCGGGATTGTCTGAAAAGATCAGTAACACTCAGTTCCCGTCTTCAAGTAGCTTACAGTCTAGGCAGCATGATATGGCAGGGACACGGGTAATAAAGCTTTAAGTGACAGCACGGGGAGTCTTCTGGCAGGCGTAAAGGAAGCGCCACCTCAGTTCAGAGGAAGGAGAGAGGGTCTCTGGCATTAGGCAGGGTCCATGGAGGGAAGGAAGTGGTGGAGACTGAGAGACATGAAAGAAGACCTTGGTGGCCATGGAGGCTGAGGTGTGTTGGGTGGTGGGGTGGGGTGGGGGGAGCACCGCAGGTGGCCTGTGAAACCTTCCTTCTCATCCACAGTGTCTGATTAGCCACCAAGTCCTATTGTTCTGGCTTTGTTCTTGTTCTTGTCTATCATCTCCTCTCTTTATTCTCTTTCTGCTTTCCATTTCTCTCATAATGACTTCTTAACTGGCCTATGAGCCACAAGTAGACTTACCTTCCTTAAAAACAAAAAACAAACTGAAAAAAAATCTCTAATCATACAATCTCTCCCATTTTGGCTCTTCATTGTCTTATTATTAGAACCTTCCACAGTCTGGATGGAATCCACTCTTTCTACCTCGTTTCCTAATACACCCACCCCTGGCCCCAAACACCTTCTGAATTAGCTGAGACCCTTCAGAGTGTGACCTGTGTGCATGTGCAGGCCCCCCCAGTTTGCCAGCTCCTCCCCACCAGCCAAGTTTGCTTCTGCCTCAGAGCTTTTCCGTTGAGTGTTCTCCTCCCTGAAGACCCTGCGCTTAGGTGATCTCATCATTTGGATCTCAGCACCTAGACCTCCCCTGCCTACCTCATCTAAAACAGCCTCCACATCACCCCATTTCACTTTGAAAGATTCAGGGTCCCTGCAAGGGTGTATAGAGCCTTTGCTGTAATTAGAAAAAGATGCACCCACTGGCTGGTGCCGACTCCATCCACCCCCTCAGCTGGGCCTCTGTGCAGGGGACACACTGCACATGTATTCATAGTGGCCTGGAGAGCTGTGTCCCAAGCTAAAATTATCTTGTTATTTACCTATTTTTTCTTTGTAAATCTTCCCAGTTAGTTGTGTGAGAGCAAAAATCTTCTATATTTTTCAAAATTCTCTCCAATACTTTATTTGTGGCTTTAACCCCAGGCCTTAGACTACTGTGGGCATTCAACAAATATTGGTTGAACGAATCAATGAAATCCATAGTGCCTTGACTGAACCTCTTTCTGTACCATCTTAGGCCTCTGCACATACATCTTCTAGAGTATTTATCACACTGTGTGGTCATTCACGCTCTGGGATGTGTCTCCACTGCACTGGGTGCATCTTAAGGCTGGAGAATGTGCCTCATCACTTCTTGTGTTGTTTAGTACAGTGTCTGATCATTGTGGGCCCTCAGGAAGACGTGGTTTGTGTTAATGCCTGAAGTTGTGAATCTCAATGCAAGGAAAAGAAATGGTCCTACTCATATAAGGCAGTCTGAAGGAGAAGTGTTCTTCTAGGGGAAAAGATGAGGTCCATTATGTGTTTGAGATGTCAGCTGAACATTCAGATGAAAATGTCCAGAGGTGATGGGGAGTGTGGAACTTGAGAGAGCAGGTGGGGGGTCACAGGGAAGCTGCAGACATGGGTGAAGATATTATTTAATAAGGGAAAGGTTATGGATGCACGTCACAGATTGGGAGCCTGTGGCCTGCTCTGGCCTACTGATTTTTTTTCCCCATCATCATGGTTCAAGAGTTTTCACATTTGTTGCCTTCCTTTAAAAGTTAGGAGATCTTCACACAAATTCCAGATTTCTGGCTCCCTTGGGATATCAGATTAGTGACGTGGTGCTGAGGAGAGGCCCCCTGTGCCCTCCCATCACTGCTTCCTGTTCCCTGCCTGGCACTGTGGGCTTTCAAATTCACATAGAATGAGAAACAAAGGGGACTAAAAGCAGCAGAACATGTCCACTCAGGGCCCACGGAGGAAGGAAAGCCCCTGGGAAGGCTGAGAGGACTGGGCAAAAGCAGGAGGAGATGACATGGCGAGCTTGGGTCAAAAAGCCAAGCGAGCAGAGAGGATCGAGAAGGAAATGGGGAGGAAAGAGAGGAGGTGAGGAAAATGAACATTACCAAATATCATTGGTTTTGATGATTGAAAAATCACCAAAAATATATGGCATAGGGTTAAGAGTATGAATTTCAGCTGCAGATGAAACTTTGTCCACAACTTGGCTGAGCAAGTTTTGGGAATTGTAAGGTCACTTTGACAGCTAAACAAGCTAGTTTATTCTTTACAGTTCTGCAGTAAGAATTACTTCAGTATGGCGAGTTGAAATTCCAACCTAGTCACTTTTTTCCCCACTGAAGCAATTGTCTTTATAAATGACTTTTATTAATGCAACTTTTCTTGGACCACAACTTTTAGGTCTACAATCTAATGAATAGTTCTTAATAAATTTTTCCCACATGCCACCACCTCAGGTGTCTTTGAAGTGATTTTTTTAACAAAGTGACACATATTATTTTTCATTTTTAAATATAGAAAAGACTGAATTCTACAAAAATTATTTTAGTTTAAGTTTGTATAGCTAGCCCAGAATCTAAATTGGGGCTTTTAAATATTCTACTCAACAATTAGCTCTAAAAAAAAGTGCACTCTTTTCTCATTGACAGAAGACGTAGAAGTCATTCACTGGTTGTGGTAAGTCAACATGGTTGATTTGGCTCCAAGCTGAATGATTGCTTTAGAGTTCATATGTTATTACAACCAACCCTGGATATTTTAACAAGTGATCATCTGTTTGTAGATCATGTTCTTTCCTAGGAGCTCCTCAACCTGGAAGCAGGAAGAAAATTCTCTTGTTTCTGATAAAAATTTTAGAGGGAACTAGGACATTTCTTGTTTCCTTGGGAAATTTCCTTTTGCAGCCATGTCTTCTTTAAAAAAAGTTATCATTCATTCATTTATTTTCTTTCCTGTGCCAAAAGTACAGAAATAACAGAAGTAAAACCAGTGTATCAACTCAAGTAGTACTTAGGAAGTTTCCTGTGCGTGCACCAGAGAGACAGTTTGCAGAGCAGGACTGTTCAAACCAAAACTTGGTCTGAGACTCAGGGTATTTTCTTACACAGCAACTCACTTAGTGAGAAATGTGACTGTTACTCTTCAGAGAGATTGGTTGTAATATTAGAATTTTCTTTAATATTAGGGAAGTGGTCAGCAGTTACCTCATATCAACCTTGGGCAACATTCAGCTTTTGCTTATGATTTCCAGAGGCATAAGCAAAGAATAAACTAGCTCAAGTTAGCCTTGCAAAATAAGTTAAATTAAGTTTTATTTGTATGACTAAACTGGGTTTGTCTGCTCAGGGAATTTTCCAGGCTGGTTCCCATTCATTTTTTATTTTAGCACATGCATTTAAACAAGACAGACTGATGGATAGATAGATGAAGAGATTAATGATAAAGGAAATAGAGCAATATACTAGTTGTGGAATGTAGGTGGGGAGTATATGGGTGTTTACTGTACAGTTTTTCTGCATGCTTGTAAATTTGTGTAATAAAATGGTCAAAGAAGTCATTGTTCCAGACACCTAAAATTGCAATTTAAATATTGTGTCAGCAGGTGGTGGTAGTGCTTTGAAAATCAGCCCATTTATTCAAGCCAACAATGGTTGGATACCTGGAGTTTCACACTTTATTTACCAAAGTATTACTTAGCTAAAACAGCTGAATTTATGCCAGAGTTTTTAAGGAGATGTTTTTTGAGTACTATTGAAAGATGTAGAGTCCTTAATTAGAATTCAGTCCCTTTCTGAGTAACGCTAACTTTTCTTTGCTGTGAATTCTGACTCCAAAGTCAGTCACATTCTCCCTGTAGGGGCAGCTTGCTTGGGCTTTGCCCACAAAGCACCCTATTGTCGAGCTCTGTATCACCTATTTGGATTCTGTCACTGGACCTTCAAGCTACTTAACTGAGTAAGAGAGCAGAAGAGTAAGTAAAGAAACTCTGAAGTAGAGTGTGTCTCTCAAGATGTAAAATCCCTTTCATTTTTTTCCTCTAGAAGATTTTGCCCCTTGTCTTTATTCTTGGAACTTTAGAGTTGATGTACCACCCCTCTCCTCATTTTTCTGCTCTTTTACTTCACTGGAGCAGTTTCCCCTCTCCATCCTCATCGTCAAACCCCACATAACAGCAGCAGCCTCTCTAATGTGTTTCATATATATCCCTGGATATTTGGGATTTCTGGAATACCATTAGTGTTGTTTTTAAAATGTGTTTTAAATTTATTTGAAGTACGTCCATCTGCTCACGGTCCGACACATGGAATTCCTTGTCATGCATCTTTATGTTCTCAGGTGGTAGACCCCTCTCACTCTGCTGACAACAGGCTGTACAGTGATGAACGTTCTCACCCGGGCCCCCCTGTGAATCTGTGGGAGGTGTTCTCTGGGACCTATGCCAGGAGAGAGGTATAGGACACAGAGTGAGGTATAGGATACAAATAACCTTAATTTTACTGCCAAATGGCCGGGCAGCTCTAACTCATAAGACCAGTGCACGAGACTTACTGTTTCTCTGTATCTTCATCAACACCTGACATTATCAGACTTTCTAAAATTTTCACTTCTGATTGGGATAAAGTGATATCTTATTGTTTCATTTGCCTTTCTCTGATGATTAATAAAGTCATGCATGTCTTCTTTATGTTAGCTATTTAGTTTTCTCCTCCTATGAATTCTTTGGTCTACTTGCCCACTGGGTTACCTGTGTTTTCCAGGATGAGAGTATAACTTCCCATCTTCACTATTATTTTATTCCTTCCTGATGCTCTCGAAAAAAAAAAAAAATAGACCAAATCTACAAAAGTGGCTTAAGATAGTGGCGATTATTTTTTTATTTCAATACCTTGTTGGCCTCCCCCCAGGGCTAATTACAACTTAAAACTATATTGTTTATTTGTGGTCTACTCGTTGGCCAGTCTCCCCCACTTGAAAATATCCTACGTGAGGGCAAAGGCCCTGCCTGCCTTGTGAAATTGTTTCATCCCTGCATTAGGAGAGTGGTTAGCAGCAGAGCTGTTGGTTCTGTTCACTGATTGAATATTGAGCTGCTCCGGGTACTGAGCTGGCCCTGGTGAGTCACAAGGCAGTGACTGCCCTCAAAAGGTGCTCATCAGTCACCCAAGGAAGACAAGAAACCAAAGATTGACAACAAACTGCCATGTGCTGGTGCACACGGAGACTTACCTCAGTCAAAGGGCTCAGACCTTCCAAGGAAGGGCTTGCACTTCAACAGAGATGACAGAAACTAAGCAAGAATTCTAAAGCAAAGGAACAAAAGGCAACAGTAAAACACAGAATTTTAAACAGTTTTATACTCATGCTTTTTCCATGTAAGGCAGAGGTCAAAACACAACATCCAGGGAAATGAGCCCAGGAGTTGTCCTCTTTGCAAGACAAATATGTTGAGAGGGAAATCTTTCCTCCAGAGACCTTTTGGAAATTCAGCTGGAAGTCTGAGCTTCCATACACCTCAGTAACCTGCTTTTCTGGTTTAGGGAGTCTGTTTTTTTTAATCCATGTCAAGGCCTGGTGAGCTATCCACAAAATGAACTCTTGGACAAAGATCTAATGCTGAATTTATCCCCAGCCCAAGCAAATGCCAGGCACACCCATTGGCTACAGACAGTTTTCTCCCATTGGCAATCATTTTCACAATGCTCAATTACAGGCTGTTTTATTCCCATGATTCATTACAAAACATCAGCCCATCCAACATCGACACCAGAAGGAGAAAATCTCAAGTCTATGGCTCCACTGGGAAAGAAAGAAGAGCCTATTTCAATTTCTGAAAGCTTTCTTTGTGTTCGGGCTTAGTTAGCCTTACTCAGTGTTTAGACAGAGGACAAGTTAGAATTCCCGGGGAGGGGAGATCAGCCGCGCTGCCTGGCTGCTCCCCAGGGCTGTGGGCTCACGTAGCGTCAGACCAGCAAGGGTTCCAGGAGCTTGCGAACTGTGTGCTGTAGAGCCGGGGTTTCCTAAGGAGTGAGGAGTACTGAAAAAACTTCTATTTTCTGAGCCAATTCCCTCCCAAAGTGGAAAGGGCCTCACCAGAGAGGAAACCAGTTTGCTGGGTACAATCCAGCAATTTGCCAATGGCACTGAGGATGATAAACCCTAGTGTTTCTCTGCTGAATTCACCCCAAATTCCCATGAACATTTTCTAGCATGGAAAGGGAATTTGGACCTTAATCTCTTTGCTTTTCTGAGAGAAATCTCAGCTAAAAGAATGAATTGGAGGTTTGGCCATGGGAGCAGTGGTATGCCTCTCAATGCCTCACGCCATGAGCCACCACTGTAAGAATATTAATTCATTTAATCATCAGATATATACTGAGTTACTGCTCTGTGCTGGAGAATAGACTGTGGACAGGATGCAAGCCTGATTCCAGGGGCTTATAATACAGGTAAATATGACACCACATGTAAGGAAGGTGTGCAGAGAGGGAGTTCTGATGGTTCAAGAACAGGAACAGCCTGAGCTAGCTCCAGAGACTGGAGAAAGCATGATATGCTTAGCAGAAGTGGTTCCATATGCTGGCGTGCAGAGGGTGAAGGGGTTGTGGTTAAAGGCAAAGCTTCAGTAAAGCACCTGCTCTAAGCTAGATAATGGCTCTGACTTCACAACGCCTCCAGCTGCCCCACGTGTACTTGCCCAGCTGCCCCACGTGTCCTTTCAGAAACTATATTCATGCATCACCCCAAAGCAAGTCCTAAACAGTGGGTAAGAGATTCATGTGTGACTTGAAGCATTTCTACTTTCTCTCCACAATCTCATGAGCAATTTTTGGTGGCAAGCTGGCTTAATCATTTTTGTATCACAATTGTAAAGCTACGTTTCAGCTGAGGTAGTGGGTCCCGTTTACTATAGTTAGTAACTGGACAGAGTTGAATAATAAAATTAGGTTCAATCACAAAATAGTTCTCAGCCATCCGTGGGCATCAGATAGGGAAGCTTGGCAAAATGCTGCTGACTTAAGCCCATCTCAGTCCTAATGAATACAAACCTCTACATGGGACCTAGGATGTGTTTATTTAGAAAAAGTTCCCCAGGCATCTAGGTGCACATTCGTGGTTAAATCAAATTCATGGAGACTTACCACTGCATAGAAAAGGACATTTTCAGGAAATTCTAGATTGTGATTTTTGAACATATTTATACTCACTTTACTATAATGGTAGAGGCAGAAGTCAGAAGTATTTTAGTAAGAGCCAATCCCATAACATGTCCTAGAAATTTAATTTTTTACTAATTTTCCATTGAATACATAAAATCAGGGCCATCATTATAACAAGGAAAGTAGCAGTAAATTCCCTCTCTACCTTTATTTCCTCTAAATAGGAGAAAACATGAATTATCTTCTTGCCTATTGGGTCTGCCTGAAAGATATATGGTGCTGGCAAGTTTGAGTTGGAGAAATCAGAGCTGGCTCTTTATCATTACTGACAAGTAATTGGACAATTGCATCCATTGCTCATATCTCATGAAGCACCATTAAAAGTCTCACTGGGGAGACATTGCAGAAAAAATTTATTGTGACTTTAAGGGAACTTTAGCATCATTCTCCATGATCTGCTTTGGAAGTCAGTTGCCAAGAAAAATAGAAAAAAGAACATTAGATATGGCAGTGCCAGTGAGGGTGGAGAGGTAGATTTGGGAGATTCAGGACATTGAGCTGACAGCACTGCATGAAGGGTTGCCTGTCGAGGAGCAATACAGGGTAAGGAATCAGAGAACCCTTTTTTAGACTGCTCAGTAGACATCAAATAACCATTTGATCCACTATAAATAATATCATTATAATAATCGTATAAAGTTTTTTACAGTGTAAACATACTAAGTAGTCATATGACATTTACTATGATTTAAAACCATAGAATATTATTATCTTCATTATTTCTGCCTTATTTTTGTTTAAAACAAATTTAGCAGTAAAGGAAATCTGTACCAGAACTAGAATCCTTTTTTTTAATCTGGAATCTTTTTTTTTATTATATTGAAGTATTATCAATATACAATATTTTATTGACTTCAAATATACAACACAGTGGTTCATCAGTTACCTATATTATTAAATCCTTACCCCCAACTAGTGCACTTACTATCTGTCTACATAGGAAGATGTTCCAGAATCATTAGCTATATTCTCCATGCTGTACTACTATCCCTGTGACCAACTTAAATTATGATTGAGAATTTTTGTGCCCCTTCTTCCCCTCCCACCCAACCTAACCCTTCCCCTATGATAACCACTAGTTACTTCTCAGTGTATATGAGTCTACTGCTCTTTTGTTCATTCTGTTTTGCTTTGTTGTTATACTCCACAAATAAGTAAAATCATTTGGTATTTGTCTCTCTTCACCTGGCTTATTTCACTGAGCATAATATCTTCAAGATCCATCCATGTTATTGAAAATGGCAGGGTTTCTTTTCTTTTTATAGCTGTATAACATTCCATTGTACATAGCATCTTCTTTATTCATCTGTTGGTGGACACTTAGGTTGCTTCCATATCCTGGCTATTGTAAATAATGCAGTGATAAACATAGGGGTACATATATTGTTTCAAATCAGGGGTTTTGTTTTCTTCAGGTAAATTCCTGAAATGGAATTACTGGGTCATATGGTAATTCTATTTTTAGTTTTCTGAGGACCCTCCATAATGCTTTCCACAGTGTCTGTACCAATTGACATTCCCATCAACAGTGTAGGAGGGTTTCCTTTTCTCCACATCCTTGTCAACACTTGCTATTTTTTGTCTCTTGGATAGTGGCCATTCTAACCAGTGTGAGATGTGTAGCTCTGGGCCGAAGGGTGTTTCAGCTATGGGCAAGTTCACTCTGGATTCAGTGAGACCAAATAATGACAATGGAGCTTTGGGGATAAAAAGGGGCTCATTATAAGCTTTATTTTCATGATGGTAGATCAAGTGTTAGAATCACATCTGCACCCAGCAGTCTGCAAGCAGCAAGCCTCTGTCTCTGCCTCCAGCTCAGCCTCTGCCCCAGGCTTCATCTCCACTCCCAGCTTCTGCTCTCCTGCTGTCTTGCTCTCCTGCTTGCCCTCTGTCATTGGGTGGAGCTCTTTATATAGCAACACCGGCAATGAAGGCTTATTGCCAATGGGTCTACAAGCCTGTGCCTGCTCAGTAGCCTAAGGATTACATCACTGCACTTACACAACGGGTGAGTAGATGAGGGTCCGTTGAGTGTCCTTGCCATGGAACTTCCATTTCCCCTACAGGTGGTATCTCATTGTAGTTTTGATTTGAATTTCCCTGATGATTAGCGATGTGGAGCATCTTTCCATGTGCCTGTTGGCCATCTGTATTTCTTTGGAGAAATGTTTGTTCAGGTCCTCCACCCATTTTTGAATCAGGGTATTTGTTTTTATGGTGTTGAGGCCTGAGTTCTTTATACAGTTTGGATGTTAACCCCTTATTGGATGAATTGTTTATGAATATATTCTTCTACGCTGTAGGGTGCGTTTTTGTTCTGCTGAGGATGTCCTTTGCTGTACACAGCTTTTTAGTTTGATGGAGGCCCACTTGTTCATTTTTTTATTTTTTTTCCCTTGACCAAGGAGATATGTCCAGGAAAAAATGGCTCATACTAGGTTCATGAGATTTTTGCCTATGTTTTCTTCTAAGTGTTTTATGGTTTCATGTCTTACATTTAGATCTTTGATCCATTTTGAGTTTACTTTTATGTATGAAGTTAGGCAGTAATCCAGTTCCATTTTCTTGCATGTAGCTGTCCAGTTTTTCCAACACCAGTTGTTGAAGAGGCTGTCTTTTTCCCCGTTGTATATTCATGGTTCCTTTATCATATGTTAATTGACCATATATGTGTGGGTTTCTGTTTGGTCTCTCTATTTTGTTCCATTGACCTATGGGTCTGTTCTTGTGCCAGTACCATACTATTTTGATTACTGTAGCTCTGTAGTAGAGCTTGAAGTTGGGGAGCATTAATCCTCCCAGCTTTGTTCTTCCTTCTCAGGATTTCTTTGGCTATTTGGAGTTTTTTGTGGTTCCATATGAATTCTAGAACTATTCGTTCTAGTTCATTGAAGAATGCTGTTGGTATTTTGGTAGGGATTGTATTGAATCTGTAGATTATTTTATGCAGGATGGCCATTTTGACAATATTAATTCTTCCTAACCAAGAGCATGGGATGTATTTCCATTTATTGGTGTCTTCTTCAATTTCCCTCATGAGTGTCTTGTAGTTTTCAGGATATAGGTCTTCGACCTCCTTGGTTAGGTTTATTCCTAAGTATTTTATTCTTTCTGATGCAATTGTAAATGGAATTATCTTCCTGATTTGTCTTTCTGACATTTTATTGTTCGTATGTAGAAATGTGTCAGATTTCAGTGTATCAGTTTTGTATCTTGCAACTTTGCTGAATCTACTTACTATTTCCAACAGTTTTTGGTAGAGTCTTTAGGGTTTTCAATGTCATCTGCAAATAGTGACAGTTTAACTTATTCCTTACCAATTTGGATGCCGTTTATCTCTTTGTCTTGCCTGATTGCCTTGGCTAGGACCTCCAATACTATGTTGAATAAAAGTGGTGAGAATGGACATCCTTGTTTTGTTCCTGATCTTGGAGGAAAAGCTTTCAGCTTTTTACCATTCAGTGTGATGTTAGCTGTGGGTTTGTTGTATATGGACTTTATTATGTTGAGGTACTACCCTCTATATCCATTTTGCTGAGAGTTTTTATCATGAGTGATGTTGAATTTTGTCAAATGCTTTTTCAGCATCTATTGAGATGATCAGGTGGTTTTTGTCCTTCTTTTTGTTAATGTGGTGTATGATGTTGATTGATTTATGAGTATATCAGACTTGCACTCTTGGGATAAATCCTACTTGGTTGTGGTGGATAATCCTTTTGACATATTTTTGAATTCAGTTTGCTAATATTTTGTTGAGGATTTTTGCATCTGTGTTCATCAGGGATATTGGTCTGTAATTTTCTTTTTTTGTGGTGTCTGTGTTGTTTTGATGCTGACCTCATAGAATGAGTTTGTAAGTATTCCCTCCTCTACTACTTTTTGGATTACTTTAAGAAGGCTGGGTATTAGCTCTTCTTTAAATGTTTGGTAGAATTTGGCTGTGAAGACATCCGGACCTGAAATTTTGTTTGTTGGGATTTTGTTGGGATTTTTTTGATCACCAATTCAAATTCATTGCTGGTACATAATCTGTTCAGATGTTCTGTTTCTTCCTGGATCAGTCTTAGAAGGTTGTATGTTTCTAGGAATTTGTCCACTTCTTCTAAGTTGTCCAATTTATTGACATATAATTTCTCATAGTATTCTCTAATAATTCTTTGTATTTCTGTGGTATCCATTGTGGCTATTCCTTCTTCATTTCTAATTTTGTTTATGTGTGTATATTCTCTTTTTTTCTGAGTAATTCTGGCTAGGGGTTTACCTATTTTGTTTATTTTCTCAAAGAATCAGCTGTTGGTTTCATTGATTTTTTTTCTATTGTTTTATTCTTCTCTATGTTATTTATTTCTGCTCTGATCTTTATTATGTCCCTTCTTCCACTAACTTTGGGTTTCACTTGTTCTTCTTTTCCTAGTTTCTTTAATTGTGAGTTTAGACTGTTTATTTGGGATGGCTCTTGTTTCTTGAGGTAGGCCTGTACTGGTATGTATATCCCCTTTATAATTGCTTTTGCGGTATTTCACATATTTTGGACTGGTGAATTTTTGTTTTCATTTTGTCTCCATGTATCATTTGATTTCCCTTTTAATTTGTTCATTGATATATTGATTAATTTTAATATCCATTGATTATGGAAACATGTTTAGCCTCCATGTGTTTGTGGGGAAAATTAGAAAATTTAGAAGAGCATTTTACAGGAGACTTTTCCTTTTGATTTTGTTTTGTTTTGTGATTTATTTTTTAGTATTTTAATGAAAATTTTCAAGCATAAACAAAATTAGAGAGAAAAATATATATATTCCACCCAATTTCCAGTTATCAATTTGCATTTGATTTCTATTTAAATCCCCCAACTATATTCCAAACTGAATTTTTTCAGCTTTATTGAGATATAATTGACATACAACACTGCATAAGTTTAAGATACACAAGATAATTATTTGATACACAGATATATTGCAAATTAATTACCACAATGAGGTTAGTTAACACATCCATCATCTTCCATAATTACCTTTTTTTGGGTGGTAAGAATTTTAAGATCTACTCTCTTAGCAACTTCCAAGTATATAAAACAATATTGTTAACTATAGTCACTATGCTATACATTAGATCCCCAGAACATATTCATCTTATATCTGGAAGTGTATGTAACTTTTACCAGCATCTCATTTCCCCTATTTCCTCAGCCTCTGGCAACCACCTGTCTACTCTTTGTTCCTATCAGTTCAGCAGGTTTAGTTTCCACATATAAATGATATCATAGAGTATTTGTCTTTGTCTGTCTCACTTATTTCACTTAGCATAATGTCCTCAAGGTCTGTCCATGTTGCTACAAATATCAGGATTTCCTTCTTTATTATTGCTGAATAATATTCCATTATATATATATATATATATATATATATATATATATATATATATATATAATTCCATTTTCTTTCTTCATCCATCAATAAGCACTTAGGTTGTTTATATATCTTGGATATTGTGAGCAATGCTGCTGTGAATATAAGGGTGCAGATGTCTCTTTGACATAGTGATTTCATTTCCTTCCGCTATATACCCAGAAGTAGGATTGCTGGATCACTTAGTAGTTCTAGTTTAATTTTTTTAGGCACCTCCACACTGTTTTCCATAGTGCCTGTACCACCTTACATTCCCAACCAAGAGTGCACAAGGGCTCCCTTCTCTTCATACCCTTACCAATACTTATCTCTTGTCTTTTTGATAATAGCCATTTTAACAAGGATGAGGTGATTCCTCATTGTGGTTTTGATTTGTGTTTCCCTGATGATTTGTGATGTTGAATATCTTTTCATGTACTTTTTGGTCATTTGTAAGTCTTCTTTGGAAAAATATTCACATTCCCTGTGCATTTTAATATCATGTTGTTTTTTTCTTATTGAGTTGCATGAGTTCTTTATAGATTTTGAATGTTAATCTCTTATGAGATATATGCTTTGCAAATATTTTCTCCCATTCTGTAAGTTGCCTTTTAATTTTGTTGATATATAGCAGTGTGCATGTCTTTAAACTGCATGTACTAAGCCTTAAATCTGTATTGTTCACCTTTTAAGTACTTTCTGAGTGGCTGTTTTACAGTGTTTGAAACTCTTAAGGCTTCATTTTGCATGATAAGAATCTCAAACTCACATACCCCTCAGTTTGAGTTCCCCCAACCACAAAACAGTATTTCTTTTTTGGCCTCAAGCTTATTGCTTTATAATAGCAGACCAGCCTCCATGAGCCCCAAAAGTGCTGTGGTGTTCTGACCTTGTAAGCAGAGAGGGGGAAAGGCAGAGAGGTCATAGGATCAGGGTATGAGTTGAAGAGAGCTTTCCAAGGTTTTTGTTATGGCTGAGAGGTAGACACATGTTCCTGTGATGACTGTACATTAATATAGCTCAAGGGATGTTAAAGCAGAAATCAAAAACTCAAGAATTATCCTCTGATTTACACATGAAGAAACTAAAGCTTAGAGAACTTATGTTTTACCTGGGGTCTCACATCTAGTAAGTGGCAGGACTCAGAGAAAAGCCCACATCTTCATTTTTCCCTCGTTTACCTGAGCAATTTGATGTGCACTTTGCCAGGGAAAACTGGAGTCTTTTCTTATGAGATGTCATGATGCACACACAAATCAACATTCATAAGCCTATTCTGACTTTCTTTTTATGAGTTTCAAATATAGCATAATGGCCACTGAAAATAAATCTTTGGATTCCAAACCTGACAATGTCCTTCAGCTCCATTCTTTCTCTTGGGTTACAAGGGCATATTCCATTTTATTGTAATTTGAACATAAGCAATTTTACTACATAGCCAGCAGTTTAGCAAGACCTCTCCAGCTTTGTCTTGAGGTTGTGTGTGTCTATCACCATTTTCAGTGGTGTTTCAGCTGTCTTTGAATGGGCTGGGGACCATTCCCTAGCGGTCCCAAACTGTAACTTTATGCATTCTGTATTATTTTCATTTTTAGGACCAGATTTTTATGGAAAATGTAGGTGCAGTGAAGCAGCTCTGCAAATTAACCAACAGCCTTGAAGAAAGAATAGAAGAGTTAGAAATATGGAACAAAAAGCTGGCCAGGCTAAAGCGGCTCAGCAGTTTGAAGTCTTCCGCCAGTGAAGCAAGTTCAACCAGGTATTTGCCACGGAAGTTTGGAGAAAGGAGAGCGGGCTCTCTCCCTAACTAGATCAATCCAAGGAGCCTTTCTGATCGAGCAGCAACCATTACTTTCTGATAATGAAGTCACTATTCTTCTTTTAGTGTTTTGGAACACAGCTGCCTTACGTGATAATTTTCTTATTTTCTTCTGCTGGTGCTTTAAAAATGAAACAAAACATGAATCATCTGCTTAAGGGCAGTTGTTATGAGAAATGCTGCATTTTAGCAAAAGGGTGGCTTCTTCTGTAACAAGGGATTTCTAAATTTAGCATACCATGTTTGGTTCTCAGGGAAAAACTGGAAAAAAACATTTTTTTATTACTTAATGAGGTAAGTGCACAGTTCCTGGGGTTTAATTTTGAGGAAAAGAGAAATGTAACATTTAATGCATTCATTTATGCTTATTAAGGTTCTTTTCCACAAAGGAACTTTCAAATGCCTTGACTTTTTCTTTTTAAAGTTACTGCTGTATTACAAAAAAAAGTTATACTGCTGTGTTAGTGATAGTCTGGGCCTTTGTCATGCAACCCCTGGAGAAGCATTTGAGTAGTAATTAATTTTCTCTCTTTTTTTAAAGTAAATTTAGCAGAGCTCTTAATGCATCTTCTCCAAAAAAGGACATTCCCAAAAAAAGCAACAAGGTAAGTAGACTTCACTTTATAATGAACAGATGATATATTTTTTAAAAAAGCCTTTAGAGAAATTGATCAAGAATGTTTTTCATTTATGTGTTAATAGAGACCCTGATTTGTATCCTTATGAATTTCAGGTATTTAAGTACTGTCCCTGTAGTAGATACTAACTGGCTTTTCAAAGGGAAAATTAGAGAAATGAATATTTCTCTAAACACTCATATTCATTTCAGAAAATATTCCTTTCAGAATATATTCATTTCAGTATATTCACAGAACATATTCATTTCAGAAAAACTGTTCTGCCAGTTTGTGTGTACATCGTCCCCATCAGGTGAAATTTGTCAGCCTCCACACGCACAGGGCGCTGGGCTGCAAGATCTGTGTGCATGGCTCCAATCACCCCACTTCCTTAACCTCGGCTTCAGAAGATCCCAAGGGACATCCGCTAATCCCCAAAGCCCTCTTTTCCCTTTGATATTTAGTACTGTATATGCAAATGGAAAAAGAGATATTTACTTGCTTGCAAAGGTTAAAATGTGATGGTTTTATTAATGAATGAAGAGAACTTTCATTAAGGAGGGTAATATTTATGGTAAAAAGTGAAGGTTAATCATTTATAACTTAAAGGACGCCCTCCCCCGTGCAGAGGGAGAAGCTGCAGTGTTCCCTTCCTAGCTGCAGCTCACAGAGAGCCGTGAAACTCAGTTTGCTCCCTCTGACCCACCAGTGTTTCCAAAGGCCCTTTCCAGGAGAAGATGTTCATGACTTTGAATCTATAGCCTCTTAAGGGCTGACCTGATGTTTGAGCCATTTCCCCAGTTTACTATCTACTCCTCATATTATATTGCATGGAGCTCCTCTAAAAAGATTCAGAAGAGTTTAATGTTCTACTAAAAACTACTAAAATGTTATGCTGCTGACAAGCTTCTCAGTGTACCAATAAACATAAGTATATGGATAAATACATATATGTATAAGTGTTCATGGGCAAGTTACTTAGTTGCATTGGGAAACAGAAATAATCACAGCATCTACCTTACAAAGATTATTGATAGGATTAAATGAGCTAAAGCCCTTAGGCACAGTGCCCAGCATATAGCAGGTTGTTCAGTAAACACAAAACATTACAAACAGTGTGAGGGAGGGTACCCTTTGTTCTGACCAGTGTGCAGTGGACCAGAGGGAATGGTAGCTGCCTCCATGGCAGCCCTGATGGGTGCAGTCTGGCCAACACGCAGCCTCTGTAGCTCCCATCTTGCATCCAAAGAATCTATTTTGCAGTTATCTCAGAATATGAACCAGAATGCACGGGCATGACAGCAGGCCCCGTGTCTGCCTTGCTCATTCTGTGTCCCCAGGGACTGGGACATAGTAGACACTCAAGAAATACTTGTCAAATGAATGAATGCATGAATACAGGGCCCTGTCTAAAAATTTTCTCTGAAGGCTCACATTCTAAATTAAAAACATTTGGTGGTTCAGTGTCTTGGGTGGGGGTTTGGGTGTGGACACAGGAAAAAGGACTTTTATAGGCATCAGAGAGCACCCATCAGCTTGGAGACCTCTTGTGGTCACTGTCCTATGCCTGTGGGGGGCAGACAAAGGTGCAGGAGTATTTGGGGAGCTATCCTTTCAAGGAGGAGCAAGCTTTGGCTAGATAGCAACAGGAGCTGTAGGAGGTTTCAGATGGAATGGTTTAAACACAGGTCTGGGAGCTGGCCTCCTTGAAGGGTTAGGTGGGTGTGGGTTATGGAGGAGAGTAGAAAATCAGGCTGAAAATATTGCTTAGGCTCAGATTTACTGGACCACCAGGAGTTCATTTGGTAAGCCATGAAGACCTTTTGAATAATAACAAAAATGTACATCAAAGATGTACAGTATTTCCTTTTTTATATAGAGATTAAAAAGGGAGGCAGCATAGCACTGGTTAGGGGCACAGATTCTACAGCCAAATGTTTTTCTGGTTCAGATCCTGGCTCTGTGACTTACTAACCATGTGATCTTAGGTGAGGAACTTAGCCTTCCTGGGCTTCAGTTTTCTCTTTTCTATAAAATGTGGGTGATGACAGTACCTGCCTCAGTGTTGCTGAGGATTAAATAAATTAGTATATGTAAAACACAGAGTATGGCACACAGGAAGTGCTATGGAAGTGTTATTTTAGTTGTATTTTTCAAACCCACTATTTGAGTGGTTCTCTACTTTGGCATACATCAGAGTCTTCCAGGCAGCTTGATAATATGAATAATGAGGGTGTTTTGCCTCCTCTGTGCTCTTCGTAGGAGGTCTTGGCTGTTTCTCTGATGTTGATTTCCCCTTCCATGCCACCAACCCCCCAGGTATCCTCTGTCCCCCAGAGCCTCCAAGACCCTTGGGTCACTGAAGCATATGTGGGGGCAGAGAGTACTAATCTTGGGCACGTGGATGCATTCATGAGCAAAGTGCTGGCTGTGAGCTCATGGTAGTCCTTCCTAGACAGTCAGAAGCCGGGCTGGGCACTGCCAGTGCTGGCCGAGATGGTGCTTGTTCTGGAGGAAGACAAGGTCTCCTGATCTGTCATCCAGTCCATGGTGTTCCTCTTCCTTTTCTTTTTCTACCTCTAAGAGGTAGGTGGGGGATTCCTGCCGTGTGTTAGTAGGTAGGAAGGCTTTCAGGGTTCAAGTAAGAGTTCACTGAGTATGTGGGGACAGGGAGAGAGAAGGAAGAAACATGGACACTTTCCATTACCCACTTCTTACAGATTCCCAGCCCCCACTCCACCCCAACTGAAAACCTTTTGAATCAGAATTTTCCAGGGCATTTAGGTTTTCCACAGGCTCCATAGTCATTGTCATGTTAACTTGAATTTGAGAACCATTACGTGTTAATGGGATCCACCCAATAACTCTGAAAGGTAGGCAGGAATTATTTTATCATTCCTATTTTATTGATGAAGAAAATGAGGATCAATAACATTTAGATGACTTGTTCAGGACTCAACTCCAAGTCTGACTCTAGGTTTTAGTCCACTTTCCTACAGTAGGTCAAAGGATTTGGAGGAAAAGCATGGAGGTTTAAAACAATCCAGCCTCTGAGGGGAGGAGGTTAGAGGGGAAGCTCTTATCCTGAGACTAGTACTTAATTCCAGCCAACCCAACAAACGTCACTAAGTCCCTTCTCTGCACAGCACGCTATCAGGACATCCTCAGAGCAGTGCCAGTGAGATGTAGGAATGGTAAAAACCATTTACTTCTTGGTATTCAGACTGGCTTCCAGCTGCACCTGTGGATGACTCAGTCACAATAGCCCTAAGGTTTGTGTACTTACTGGAAAGGGTATGTTTGATCCCCAGCCACACACCCATTCTCTAATAGAACATTGCACAACACTTTTTTATTCAGACAACCATCCCAAGA
Organism: Phataginus tricuspis; assembly: GCA_029783875.1. NCBI lineage: Eukaryota > Metazoa > Chordata > Mammalia > Pholidota > Manidae > Phataginus > Phataginus tricuspis. The sequence goes on from JAQQAC010008719.1 coordinate 279,831, forward strand.
AATTCAAAGACCAGTATGAAACTATTTCTTAACTACCTCCACCCTCCGTTTCCCTTCTGACCAAAGGCATGGTCCTTCCCTTTATCCCCAAGAGGAAGCAAATAAAATACTCCCTATGCATTAGTACGAAAACTCATATTTAAGAAGCACCTTATGTAAGTGGCAGCAAACCTCTCCTGTCTGTTCAACTGGATCCCCACCTATTGCATGCCTATCCTAGAGTCCTTGACCCACTCCTCGTACACAGGTTTTCATGCCAAGGTGTATCAGCCCTAAAGCTTCCTCATTCATTTCCCAGAGACTGTGATTTACATATTTTTAGATCCCCTATAGTGTTATGCATAGTAGTACTTAATGAATATTTGTTAAATGGATGTAAGAATAAATAAGACTTGGGCCCAGAACTGTCCTGCAACATAGGTAGCAGAATTGGATGTCAATATGTATGACTTAAGGAGTACTTAGTAGTAGTATTTCATGCTGCAGAAATCTTCTCCATGGTTTGTCTTGCTGCCTGAAATTCTTCCTTTAGGATTTATTCCATTATGTCTTAAAGACCTTTTGATTTTCAAAAGTATCCTGTTGAAAGAGACAGCATCTAGGTTCTTCCAGTCTCGGTCCAGTTGGTCCTACTCTCTCATTAAACTTCAAGAATAGGCACTAAATGAATGGCACAGACAACTGTCCTGCCCGATGTCAGGGAACAGAGAGGTTGCCATAGCCTGGAGTGTCAAGGAAGGGAGACACTTGAAGTAAGTTTTGGGAGAATGTCATTGCTCGAGGCAGAGAGGAGGGGGAGACGCAGGTGGAAGAGAGAACACCAGCACCCCCAGGGAGTGGCCGAGGTCCCCACTGGGTGCCAGTCTCCAGGCGTCCTTCTCGTGCATGGCGGCACTGATTGATCACTGCTCATTCCTGAATCTTTTTTTAGGTTTATTTTTCAGGAAGAAAACGACTGTGTCCTAACTGGTTTTTTCAGACTCTGGTTATAACTCTCATTGCTGTGATGGCGTTTTGGTAAGAAAATTTCGGCGTTATGCTTTGCCAAAACCCTTTTTTCTTCCCATCTTCCTTTTCTTACATATGAACTGGGAGCTGACCTATTTCCTTTGAAGACAAGGAGCTCTTTAAACCAGGCATTGACCTTCTGAATAGTTTAGAGATGGGAGAACCCTTTTTAAACATATATTTTGGCAAAAGAGCACAGGCTTTTTGTATTTAAATGTGAGAGAAAGAATGATTTTTTTTCAACCAAGTGATATTTTTTAGCAGCTCACTGTGCCTTGTCCCGTGTGTGTATGTGTGTGTGTGTGTGTGTGTTTCCATCTGTCAAATAACTATCAAATTCTTTGTTCTTCTTCCTGTCTTCTTGGGGAAAGAAGAGAAAGAACAATCAGATATAATCCACTATCCCTTGGGCAGTCATATTTATTAGGATTCTTCTGGGTTCTTCAGTGAGACTTCACACCAAAGGGACTATGACATAATCCCAAAATGTATATTTGAAATTGTAGCCAAATTCACTAAGTAGTTAGAGCAGGCAAACTCTTGCAGTAAAGGCACAAGTATTTGCTGTGCAGACACCGGGTGACTTTGGACTGCCACCCCTCCTCTGAGGGGTGGGTCACCCCTTCCTGGGATGGGGGTGTCCCCCAGGCTTCTGATCTTCCCACCTCTGCTGCTCTGATGGCCCCTCAGCTGTTGAGCCCTAGTCATTTTGCATGTGTCCTCTGGGCCCTCTTGTTTTGGGTCTGTGTATTCACATGGTGAAAGGGACATTCACCTAGCCCTCAAAAAATGCTGCATTAGTGTGGGAAAGGCCTGGCTTCTGGCCTTGTCTCCAGGCAGACAGTCATTTTCAGAGATAAAGTAAAGGATGGTGTCAAGGTGCTTCCCGTTCCTTGATCTGAAGCAGCTTGTCAGCTACAGGCGACAGTGCGGGCCCCTCGGTACCCTTCTCTGCCCTCAGCACTCTGCCCACTCGGGAAGGGTCCCCAAGGCTCTGACACCACTACACAGAATTCCCATTAGAAGACCAGGCACTTTTCTCACTCCCCTCAGTGAGCCCGTCTTCTCGGGAATTGCCAACTCAGGAGAGCAGAGCACCCGCCCTTACATCCTCCAGGGACACAGATTCCCACAAAAACCCAACGGACAGGCTAGAGGGAGTCTAATTCTGATGTAGAGACTACTTTTTAAATATGCTTAGTCGACCTTATGAATTCCAAAACTGTTGACCATGAGGCCCATACATGGCATATTATCTTGTTTCTGGCTGGTGGTGTACCTGAGAAGGGTCAAAACCAGACTTTTGCCCAAAGAAAGGAGCTGACATCCATTTCATTCAGTGATCCTAGAAGTTCTCTGGGCCTTGCATTAAAGCAGATTCCAGAGACAAATCAGAAAGTGCATGCGAAGATACCAGGGAGCTAGCGAGTGGGGGGCGTGGGAGCACAAAGAAAGACTGGCCGCAGCAAGTGTGTACCGGGGCGACACAGTGCATTCTGTCTGGCAGCATCTCTCTCAGAAAAGCACCACTTTTCTCAGGCAGGACCGTGCCCACTGGGCAGTAGCCAGCTGCTGCTGAGGACACTCTGGGAATTAAGAGTGGAGTTCAAACACATGGCACAATGTGTGTATTAATGACGGTAAATCCACCACTTTTGATGGGGAACCAGGTGAAGTCAAGCTGGCAGGAAGTCAAGTTAGGTCACCCTGCGTCCGGCCCAGCACACAGTGGGGGATCAGCATCCGGGGGGCTGGTGAGGGACCCCCCCCAAAGGAGTGAACGCTAAGGGTTTGGGTGCATGAGCATGGCTGGAAATGGCTTCCCCAAGCCCAGGACCTTTCAGGATAGCTCCCATCTGAATACCAAAGTTCTGATAACTGGGGAGGTACATACGGGGTATTCTGAAGTCACGTGCTGTGGAAATGGGGGCTGTATTGCATTTCTTCGCCTTCCTCTGTCCATTTTGGTGTGTTGTGCTGTGAAAGGCGGGCAGCTGGAGACGTCAGAGACGTGGCCGCAGGGAATGACACGGCCAGCTGTCTAGCCCATGCCCTGTGCCGGTGCCACGTGGACCCTGCTCGGACTCCGTCCCCCGGCCGTCGCGTGCTTCCTCCTGCGCTCTTCCCGGGGCTGGATGCGTCCGAGGCTGCTCGCCGGGGTCAGGGGCTGCTCTCTGCAAAATCCGTCCGCGCAGAGCGCCCCGGGCGCGGCCACGCGGAGCCGAGCGGTTCCCACGCCGCCCCCGCCCGCCCCTCCCGTCCGTGGGAGGGCCTGTGAGCGGCTTGTGTGAGATGCAGCTGGACTCGGATCTGCCCCCTAATGCTTCCTTCCTGTGTATTTTTTAACAGTGCCTTGACGATAGTCTCCCTTTATGTACTTAGCTTAAGAGGTCAAGACCAACGTGCCCCAAATCTCTCTCTGAGGTGAGAGTTCTGGTCTTGTTTTCCTTTGGGGAAAAGGGCTTCTGAAGGCCCCCTTCATTAATCATGTCTGTCTCCTCCTCCAGCAATGCCACGTGCTCTCGGGAGCCGCCGACCACAGCCTCCCCCTCAGGTAAGATCTTCACACTCCTCACCCTCAAACGCAGCTGGCGTGTCGCATGAATTGTCAACAGAAGAACCAGCCTTTCAGGTTAACCTTGCTGCCTCTCTCCCCTCTGCCCAATGCTATGAAGCACCTAATACGTCCCGGGCAACCACGCAACCCTCCTTCCAAGTACCAGAAATCACCTTCTGTGAGATCCTGACGTGTCAGGAGACTCACTGCTGCCCCATCCGGGGAAGGAGACGAGTCCTCTCAAGTCCTGCGCAACAGCCGTCCAGGGAGCGGGAAATCCATCAGAGGCCACGGGCAGGTAAAGGATGTTCCAAAGGAAACATCTAGGGATTGGAACCTGAGGGGTTTTCTGTGTAAATATTTACTTGCATGGTCTTCGGTTCCATTCTTCTATTTGGGGTGGCAGGATCTTTAAAAACACAAATATGCAAACTTGCAATTATCTGTAATTGAGTTCCTGCCCAGGGATGAAATTTTGGTTCATTCAAGTGAAAGGGTCTCTCATTTGTCCACTGCTAATGAAGACAGTGATAGTGGTTCAAGTGAAGAATTACGAATGATGGGTAGTTTTTTGGCTCACTTAGAACTTAAAAAACAGCGTAGTATCTGTGCTTTTTCCCCAACCATGTAGGGCAAAATGTAAAAGGCTTTGGAAACTAATAAGTTCAGGGTAAGCTGGATGTCCGTGAAAGACACAAGGTCAGCAATCCAACTTCAGATTATCTTCTTCCTCTTAGGGAGAAACATACACCTACATATACACACATTTTTTAAGTAACAGAATTTTCATATTGAAAAAATTATGGAGAATGATTGAGGGCTATAAGTGTGATTACCTCTATAAGATCAAATATAATACATCCAAATGTGTACTAATTATTTTTAGAAATCTCCTTTTGTATACATACATATTAACAAGTGTATACAATAATAATGACGATAATGCTAATAATAGCAATACATACATATTAGTATGGTGTGGTATTTAGGATGGTACATTAGGTATTTAGGTACATTAGGACGCTATGGTAACAACTCCCAAACCACAGTGGCTTCGTATAGCACAAATTTACTCTGACTCTCTCTCTACATCAGATGTGGGTCAAAAGAGGTCTCCTGCTCCTAGTGTCATTCATGCCTCAGCTGGTGGGGTTGCCATCTCAACACATACTTCCACAACCTCGGTAGTTGAAGAAAAAGAGGACACAAATTGTGTGCTTAAAGCTTCCCCAGGGGTGTAACACAGGTCATTTCTGCTTGTACTCTATTGGCCAAAGCAAGTGTCATTGGCCATGTCTAACTTGAAAAGAGTTGGTGAACACCCTGCTGACACCTTCATCTCTGACTTCAGGCCTCCGAACTATGAGAAAATAAATTTCTGTTGTTTAAGCCAACAAAAAAATAAATTAATTAAAACAATTGGTGAAGTGCAGGCCTAACAGGTACCTGGAAGAAGATGAGCCAGAATATTTTCAAGAGGGGTTAGTGACAGACACATAGAAGATGGTCAGTGGCTGAAGTGTTGGGGTAGCAATGTAATTTCTTTTTCCTTCTGGTATTATTCCATATCCTAGTCTTGAATAAATATAATTTTTCCAAATCATCATCCCATCATCATTTATTATTGTACACAAAAGCACTGGTGTAAGTAGTCTGCAGGAATAAGTCATTAACCTTCACAAGGCTAAAAGATAGGTACTGTTATCCCCATTTTTCTCAGTGAGGAAGATAAGGCATAGAGAGCTTCCCCCCACATCTCTGGGAGGCAATACTTGAATGGTTTTTCTAATGAAAGCAACTTTTGGTTGAACTTGGGAACAGATACCTCACTTAAGGGTGAAGATAAAGGTTCAATTGAAGGCAGAAATTAGTTTCAGTCATCACAGTCTCCATAGTTTTAAATATGGAAAAATACAGTACCGTCATAAATATCCCGCAAAGCCTTCATCCCTCGTGAAAGCGCGTGGAACCCTGGGGCTGGTAAACCCTCTTCTTGCATTGGGAGTGCACCGTGGGAGAACTTTTCTGAGCTCAGTCCTCAGAAGAGACCGACGAGAGAAACAAGGACTCTGTACAGGAAGAGGTCATAGGCTGATCCAATCTTCATTTTCAGAAAGGTTCTTGACCCTTGAGCAAGTTCATTCTCCTGGCATCCAGCCCTTCCCATCAAGAGAACAGCGTCCCTGAACCTCATGCAGGTTTGCTGCTCTGTTCTCTGGGGCAACGAGGTCTGTGCCTTATGTCTCCCTGACTATTGGGGACCCTGTGAAGACTCCTGAAGAAGAGGATCTGCTCCGTGGGCCTGACTGTGTCTTAGATACAATTTTCAGCTTCTTTGGCCAAAAATAGAAATTTAAGCTCTGCCTTCCCAGGTTCCCTGATATACTGGGAAAGTTGTTCTCTTGTTCCTCTTCCATTTGGAGAAAAATGGAAAGGATTTAAATATGCTATTTACTTTCACCTTCAGGAAGCCTGAAAACTTTGGGGGATTTAGAGTCACAGAATGTCAGAGACCAGCCAAACTGGTGGCACACTGATTTTTTGAACCTGAGAATCCATTATTAATCCATTCTACTTTATGATTATTTGGTTGAGAAAATACATGGAAAATGTAATTGTAAACTCAGTTAAGCTTTTCATTGAATTGTTTTTGTTAATCCGACAGCAGCACTCGAAAAATCTGTGGGAGAGATGTTAGTTTTCAAGTCTGCAGGCAACATCACAGACCCCTTTATGCAATCACCTTGGGTTCCAGAGTCCCCAGGTTGGGAGAATCTCTGATTTATACCAACATTTTACATCTGATGAAATAGAGGCTGAGGGCCTTGCTGAAGGTTCTGCAGTGAGTTACCAGAAAAGTTGGAATTGGGGTCTGGGCCTTCTGTCTCCCTGTCCAGGGTTCTTTTCCATCTACCATTCTGCCTCCATTTATTTGGGCACAATGTGTACATGTACCTGAAATGAACTCTAGAAGATGCCGAGAGTATTCACTGTATGGTTCTGGAAAGCTCCTCAGTAGCCCCTCTCCCAGGTTTTCCTAGAGCCATTGAGCTGTCCCCATTCTGGGGGCCTAAGGAAAGGCCCTTCTCATCTGCTGCTCCTCCATCCCTCCCCTCTGTCCAGGGCATTGTTAACCCTAGGATTCCTAAATTCCAGAGAGGAGGCAGCCAGGCAAATATCCTTCCAACCAGAGGTTTCTGAGGCTCTGAAGACCAATTAAAAAGGGACAAAAATACAAAGGAAAATCAAGGGTTAAAAAAAAACTTGGAAAAACTCTCAGTGGGATAAAGAGTCATATCTATCTAAGTTCACCAAACCCCTACACATTTGTGAGCCTGCTTCCTAAGAAGTAAGACTACTGGTACAATAAGGACAGAGAAACCAGCATTTTCATGGCATACTGAGGTGGAGCCATTATGCTTCTTTTCAGCCTAAGCTGATTGTGTCAGGTGTCTCAGAAAGGTTAGCCCCTCTTCCCCAACTTAATAAAAGGCTTGGGTAAGACTAATCAGGAAATAGAAAGTGAGTATTTGGAGGTTTTGAGCTTCTACTCTGAGGAGCCCACTGAATGTGATGAATTAGGTTTTAGTCTATGGAACCAATAAGATTTGAATAGACAGCAGAGTTAGATTCTAGAAAAGCAAAGAGCATGTGGGAAAAAATATATGGAATTCTACAGATTTTAGAGATGGGTGAAGATTTAAAAGATTTCACAAAGCCAAATGGCATCTGAAATTCATGCTTATTTTTTTGAAGAGCAGACCTCTGAGAAGAGCAAACAGCCAAAAAAAAAAATAGTTCCCCATCTTAAAGAACTCAATTATTTGTTGGGCTTGTTGACTTATTTTTGGCATGAGTCTTTTTTTTTTTGGCATTTCAATCAGGAAATAAAAAGGTATCCAAGGTGCTGTATTCAAACTCAGCCACCAGCACAGTTTTATAAGTAGTGCGATGTACACATTCTGCCACAACAGGCTATACTTTGTTTGGACACTGTCTTAAATCTCTGTTCTCTAGAAGTTTCTAACTTTGTTTACTGGGAGATCTTACCTGATGATTGTGAAATATATATCCAACTACACAATAAAAAACCACTAGGAATATATATTAAACTGATAGTGAATATTGCTGGAAGGCATTTGTAAAATGAGAGGCAGCCTCCTATGACTACAGGACAATTTATGGTTTTCTAATACCCAGCCTTTCGGAATTGAATAGCCTTGCCTCAGAGAAGAGAAACATTGGAGGGGTTTTATGGGAGATTTTAAATTTGGTATATCTAATCCTGCTTTTGAAAAGCCATTTTTGTAATTCTAATCTGCCAGATTCTCTCTCTGAACTTCACCTCTCTATTACTGTTAAAAAAAAAAAATAGTCATCCCACCCAGTACTAAAGCCTACCACGGGGTTCTGTGTCTCCAGGAACCTGAGAACAGGCTTCTGTGGAGGTAAGGTGACTCTGTGGTTCTGTTGCCAGAACTTATAAAGAGCCCTTTTCCTGCAAATTCAGCAAGAAAGTAGAACAAAAGGTAGGGAGAGAAAGCCAGGATAGGGAAGTTCTGGTTTCCCCTGTCTTCATGCCTCCCTGGCCTTATAAATTCGCAGCCTTCTGTGGAAGCAAGCATATGCAAATCTCACAGCAGATGGACTTGAACATTATTACATATATAAATATAAATTATTACATATACATATAAATGTGTATGTATATACATATGTATCCCTAATGTAAAGAGAAATAAATATTCAATTATCTAGAAAATTCTCATGTATCAAAATCCATTTCTTCTTAACTAAAAGCATCATGTTGGGCAGGATGTGCTCAGGAAACTCATCTGTCCTTCAGGTTCTGTCTCACTCGCGGTTGCCATTAGGGTGAAGGAACCCCACTCCCCCATCCATGTCAGCACCCTCTGCACCCACCCACTGGTAATTTCCCCTTTGAGTGTGTGAGAGGGAACATTTTTCTAGTGGGTATGTGCTGGGCCTTTCCTCTCTCCCTGCCTCTCTTCCTTCCACCGCTGCACAAATACTTACTAAGCGCCCGCAGTGAGCTGGGCATTGTCTTACCTGGGGCTATGGCAGCGAAGGCTGTCCTGTCTTCCAGGAGCTCACAGTCATGTTTGCAGATGGGTAAAGGAGCCCTTCCTCCTGGTGTGAGGAGTCCTGACCAGGGCAGACAGAGGAGTGACTGTCCCCAGGCCATGTGCACGGCTGCTTTTGCTTTCTGTCCTAAAACACCATACGGACACTTGAACAGAAACTTACTGTAGATCTTGCCTCTTTTTCTTCCCATGAAAGCAGTGTATGTTGTAGTAACTTATGTGTCTTGTTAAATGAGGTTAATGTCTTTGTGTTTTCTCCAGAACTATGTTGAAAAATATAAACAGTATATTGTTTAGTGCAAATGAAGAAATGCAATAAAGAGTATAGATACTTGAAAACTATCTGCAAATTGAAAAAATCACGGCTGCAAAACCTAAAATTCTTTGTTAAATTTGTTCAACCCACTAAATGACTGCTTTAACTATCCACTTTAAAAACTTACAAGTTTTTTTCATAGCCTTCACACCAGTCATCTGAATGGTTACCTTTTCAAAATTGCTTTTAAAATGCCTTTTTGGCTATGACAGGCAAAACCAGTCTCCCAGCTTCCTTTCCACAAGCAAGTTCTGGCCGCACCACAGATTCAGTTCTCTCTTCGGCTAACTGTAGGTTAGTCCTTACCTTGGGCCTTAAGCTTGCTCTTTTCCTGTGTGGGTCTTATACTAGGAGTTACAGAGGACACAAAGAACTTTAATAGATGTTCCATATTCTGGAGTTGTCGAGAAAGGACCAAAATACATGAAAAGTTAAGTAATAATACAGAGATAACATGCCTGGATATAGTGACAGATATATCACTAGGTGGTCACCACGTAGACGGCTCCATCATAAATGCTATGGCCTTGGAAAGAAGGGAGCTGTGAGTGCCACTGATCCAATCTGGGATGGTGTCTTAATCTGCTAGAGCTGCGGTAACAAAAGAGCACAGACTGAGTGACTTGAACAATGGTAATTTATTGTCACAGGGCTGGAGGCTAGAAGTCCAAAGTCAAAGTGTTAGCGGGTTTGGTTTCTTCTGAGACCTGTCTCCTTGGCTCGCAGAGGCTGCCTCCTCACTGTGCCTTTCAAGGTCTATCCCCTCTCTGCCTGCACACCCTCATGGCCCTTTGTGTGTCACAATCTCCTCTTCTTCTAAGCATCCCAGTCATCCTGGGCTAGAGCCCACCCTAACAGCCTCATTTAACTTAATTACCTCTTTAAAAGCCCTCTCTCCAAATTGTCACATCCTAAGGGGTTAGGGCTTCAGCATAAGGATTTGGAGGACACAATTCAGCCCAAACCAGATGGCTTCTTGGAGAAGGAGAGTGCACTTGACCTGTGAGAATTGGGATAGATATTGGATGGGTTGAAAGGAGCTGGGAGAGAAGGTGGGGAAACATCCAACTGACAGAGAAAAACAAGGGCACACACTGGGTTGTTTTCTCATCCTGACCAAGTCTTAACGACTGACAGACATTTTTCCTCTTCAGAAGAAGGAAACCCATCCTTCCTGGTGAGAGATGTGCTGACCAGCCCGGACTGGGGGAGTGACTGTAAGCATACATTTAAGTGACTTCATTCTTTGGCTTTGTGGGGCCAGAGCAGGCTGTACAAGCATCACTGGGGTGAGGGGTGGGGGCAGAGGCTGCAGCCTGTCCCGGGCACTCATGGGATTGCGGCCTTCTAACCGACACCAGCCCAACCACTGCAGAGGCATTAGAAATGATCACTCACCACCAGCCAAGTTGTGGTTGTGGTTGATCTCCATGGATTTTACGCTGTGGTTGATCTCATGGATTTTAATAATTTATTTGAACTGCCTGCCTTCTTCTATTCTGATTACATTTTTATTTCGTTTTATGTTTTCTGACTTTTTTAAAGCTGTCTTTATTGACCAGATAGCATTTCATGCTGCACTTTCTATTTTCAATAAATTTCAATTTAGTAGGACTTCCATGGTCCAGAAATGCTTTTGGATGTTATGGAGCTATCTGTTGGAGCCTGGATTTTTATGAGTTTTCTTAAAATTTACTATAACAATGACAAAAAAAGCCTTCTCCCCTTTCTTCTCCTCCCTTTTCCATTTGAATGCAAATGGATCCATTTACCTAGGAAATTATTTTACATTCGGCATCTGGGAGACTGCACCAGAGCGCAGTACGCTTCTCTCTGTGGAATAGCTTACTTTCTTTTCTCTATTGCTTCTCAATTCAGGGATTGATACAACCATCAGTTCTATTCAGATTATGGAAATCCAGCAAATAATAGATCGTCGGTATTGCAGTAGAAGCCTCCAGTGCGGGTGGGTAAGCCTCCCCATTATACCCCGATTGCTTCTGGAATTTACTCAGGGCTCTGGGTTCTTGAGCCTGGAGTGAAAGCTGAAGCTGAGTGGTAAAATCAGTGTGTGCTCGCATTGCTCCTTAAGTGAAAACACATTTGTTACGTGGTGGACGAGGGAATCATAAAACGGTTGATGTTAGCAGATGTCAATAAACCACAGCTCCAGTGATTTCAGTCTCCTGCTTGAATGGGTGAGTCCAAGGCAAAAAGCTTAGGGGCACCCCTGTGGCTGACTCTCTGAGGGCACACACCATAGACACAAATCTCCCAGTTAATTGTATTGACAAGAAAGACATTGTACTGATGGCTCCCAGTCACATTCGTGTATTTTAATAACAAGGGATATCATTATTTTAGCTGCTGAAAGAATATAGCTTATCTTAGCTTTTTCAGCTAGGAGGAAAAAAATCCAGGTATTCCACAAATTCTCAGCAAGCTACATCTCTAGTGTATGCTGTATGGAGGTAAAGATGCACCTGGAAGCATAGAGTACACACTAAAGCAAGCACAATAGCCAAGTTGCAGACATTATGAATGTGGAGTTATTTTTCTTTCTTTGGTAAATATTTACATACCAGGCTTAAGTCCAGGCCCTGTATTTTGAACTGGTATCCCAAATCCTATAGATTCCCAGCCTTATTTCTCTTTCAACTTAATATAACTTAGGCTTCAAGTTGATGCTCCTGAGTTTAAAAATAAACTGTGTGGCACCTTATGATTTCTTTATGACCTCTACATTCATTATCTCATTGAATTCTCACAAAACCCCTGTGAGGTTCATATTATTTATCCTCATTTTTCTGCTAAAGAACCTGAGGTTCAGTGGGCTTGAAAAAGAGACAGACATTAACTAATATAGTGGGGTGACACGATGAAGACGAAGGTGATTCGGGTTCATGTTCCAGGACTGGGCATATCCCTTACCATCTGTGAGGTGGAGACGCCGTCTACTGCGTGGGGTTGCTGTGAAGCAGGCAGATGTTGGGAGGCACATAGTAGGACATCAGTTCCATTAATCTAAGCTTCCTCCAGTCGAACAAAGTTCTCTGATGCCAATTCAGATCTATTTCCTTTATTTCTGATTTCTCATTTTTAGCAATTTAGTTAGTATTCATTAAAGAGAATCTAAAATGACTGGCTCTTTTTCACACTTATCTGATTTTAAATTGTTTCTCCATATAATCCAAGGGATGGCCAGGTCATAAGAACTTGTATTAGATACAATATGTCTTTTTGCTGGAGTTTTTCCTTATAATCTGAATCAAATGAACTCCCATTCCCCCTAAGTATCTCTCTTAAAGAGTCGCGGGGTGGGGGTGGGGTGGAATCGCTGTCTTCTGATTTTTTCCATTTCTAAATGGTAATTAGGACTATAATAATTTTAGTTGATTCAAGTTCTGAAAGTACATGGTACTTCCTGCTAGTATAGCCTACAAGGGAGTAATTTACAGTAGAGAAGCTGGTATGTATTTATGATTTCGAGTCCCCCTTTCCTGAGGGATTGTAAATTTTCATCCTCTGTTTCATTTGTCTTCTGAAATCTGTTAGCTCCTTGAGGGGACCTGAAGCACTTTCTGGGTGTTTAGTTTTATGCATTTGGTCTGGGATTTGACTCTCCATCATTTTATCTGTGTGTTCTAACAAACTGTAAATCTTTGTGATATATTTTATATTAAGCCCCGAAAGAGATTGGTCTGCAAGGTAACAGGTGTGTCTCTGAAAAGCATAAAATTATATATTGTGTTAGACTGTATTTTCTGTATTTATGATTTATTAGATGACATTTCAGCTTACATATTATATAGTCAGTAGCAAAAAGCCTTTTGAAGTCTTTGCTGCATATTTTGATTTGCAGTTTTATTTTTTTCCATAATTAGGTCTGGAAATTACAATTACAATATTCCTGTTAATAAGCACACACCCACCAATGTCAAATTCTCTCTGGAAATCAAGTAAGTGCCTAGCTGTACAAAACAATTCTGTTTTTGTGGTTCTTTGAATAGCAAGTCTGAATTTACTTCACAATTTGATCAGTTAGTTAAGAGGTTACTTGTCCATGTTAACTAGTGATGGTTGGGTTGAGAGGTGGGCCAGCTTGAGGGAGGGGTTTTCAGCATGAAGGCTGGGCTCCTCCAGGCTCCCACAGTGGAGTGGCGGGAGATCCCACAGTGGAGTGGGGGGACTCTAGGCTGTACATACACCTGCAAAGTGGTTTGAAGCCCACAAGCTGCAAATTGCCCCTGGCTGTGCCCCTTTGAATGGGGGTGGGAATAAGAGAAAGAGTAAGTGTGGCCCCTGGATGGGGCTGCACATTTCTGTGAGCTCTGGATAGTAAAGCTAATGCAGACCCCACCCCCTTTCCCAAGGGAGTTAAAAGAAGAAATCGGAGTCTGGAGTTGGGCAGACCAGGGTTCAAATTTTGTCTGTAATTTACAAATTCTGTAATTTTGGAGAAACCACATTATCGATTCTGAGCTGCTGTTTATTTACCTGTATAGTGAGTTTGACATTATACCAGAACACATAGAGCTGCTGTGGGAATCACTGTTAATAACAGTGAAATTAATAACTACTATCTGCTGAGCTCTGAGTATATGCCAGATATGCTACACTTTAGCTCAGGATTATACAAACTTCACAACAACCCTGTGAATCTGGGATTTTTTTTTTCTAGTTTATATTTGTCAGATGGGAACACTTGTTTAGAGAGGTCAAAAAACCTGTCCCCAAATTCACAGCTAGGAAATGTTAGAGCCGGGCCTCAGACTCAGCCCATCCTGTCAACGGTCACTTTCCTGCCTTCCCAGTGACAGGACATGTGTGAGTGAGACCATTGCCCCTTCAGGGCACCTAGTAGGCACTCAATAAATGGAAGCTTTTATTATGCCTACCTTTCCTCCAAAATCACAAAATTCTAATCTATTCCTATTAGATATTTTAAATAATTACTATATTTTAAGACTTTCAATCCACTGCACTCAAAAATTATGCAGTGAGCTACTCACCAGGAAGATAGGTGGTTTTATTTCATGTCTCTCCTCCTCTCCTCTTTCTTTTCTCCTTCCCTCTGCCCACCTCCCTCCCCCTCTGCTTCCCCAGCTCCATTATTCGTCCTCCATCATTTTGGTCTCCTGCTCTGTCTCTTCCTCTGCTTCATCCAGGCTTCATACTCCCCTCATCAACTTGGCTTCTGTAATGAGCAAATGATGCTCAACCCACCTGCTTGCTTGGAAAGGTTTATTTCAAGCAGCTAATATTTCATGACTCAGAACCCAGCATATTTCAAGGCAGAGCAAAAGCTAAATGTACCCTTCTCCAGCATTCCCTGGGTAACCTGAAACAGCCTTTCCTCATTCATTCCTAGCTTTGATGGAAGGAAATAAGCTTGAAGTGGCAAAAGATCATCTTGAGCCACTAAATCAGGCATTTGAGTTTAAGAGCCATTTTTCTACTATGGTTGATTTTGAAATAGCACATATACTCAACTGAGATTGTATGTTGTCCCACTGGTGCAAAAAAAGGATAGTTTCCAAAGACAGATGGATCTCATCCTCTTGATGGTGATTTAATGGGCGAACCTCCAGAAAAGAACCCTTCTTCCTGGCAAGGCCTTCCTCCCTGATAGCTTTAAAGACTGGCATTTTCGAATGGGCTCACGCCACATTTCTACCTGTGTTTGCCTTACTGTTTCCAACAGTATCTACCTAGACCAGAATTTTGCAGAATCTGAAATCCTGGAAATTTCAGATGGATGCAAATTCAGCTGCCACTGGAAAAAGAAGGGATATATCCAAAAATTATTTTTAAATCAATGGAGATAAGAAATTCTGATGTTGAGGTGATTTAAGTCATGATACTAGGTTTCAAAGACTGTCATATGCTATTTCAATAGCTGTTTTAGTCCCTCGGGCTGCTATAACAAAAATACTATAGACTGGTGTCTTAAACAAGGAACATTTATTTCTCACAGTTCTGGGGATGGGGAAATCCAACATCAAGGTGCTGGCAGATTTGGTGTCTGGTGAGGGTCTGCTTTCTGGTTCACAGAGGACCATCTTCTTGCTGTGCCCTCATGTGACAGGAGGAGAGAGAGCACTCTCTGGGGTCCTCTTCATAAGGACAGTAATCCACCCACGAAGGCTCCATCCTCAAGACCTCATCACTTCCCAAAGGCTCCCTCCTAACACCATCGTGTTGGAGGATTTGAACATGTGAAGATTCAGTCCAGAACAGTAGTCAACTGAGATTGAGTCTCTTTTTGTAATAATGAGATGTGAGCTAGCATCTTGGCATCAGGGAGCTTTGTGTGATGAAATTTGGAACTTTGAATGGATTTCCAAGTTATGTTCCCATTAGTGTCTCTTCTTATCAAGGTGTAGCCTAGTTCAAGCTGGTAACTGCTTTTCCATTTGCCCCTTCTTTCCCTTGTCTCTTGAAGCACAACAGAGCCATTGATAGTCTTCCAGTGCAAATTCACACTTGGAAATATATGTTTTCATAGCAAAAGGGAAGTCAAATGGATGCAAAGCCATGGAGAAGTCTCCCAGGAAATGACACAGGTGATGTTTTCCAGCTCTTCAGCATTCCGTCCTTATTCCAGAAGTGCACCTAGAACTGTGCAGTGCCTCAGTTCCTTACTAAAAGAGGGATGCTGCGAGCCAAACGCCGGTGTGTCCCCTAGCTGGCTGACCCTGGTCGCAAGGCTTTGCTCAGCATCTTCCGTGTGTTCTTCAGAAGCTGCAGACTGTTGGGCCCCCTGCCAAGAGTTGTCGGCACCTTTCATCATTTCCTAGGATAGTCAAGGAAATGCTCTCTCAGCCTGTGCTCTCTCCAGTCGGGTCTAAAATGTGGTTATGAAACAGATGTCTTTTTCCTTCATTATTAGGGATACCAGCACATTTGGAGCCTCCCTGTCGCCCCGTTCTCTGACAGTGCATACCATTTCCGTGTAGCTGCACCGGTGAGCTGGCTTTCTTTCCTTTTTCTGTTCAGTGAGAAAGAAATGGACTATTAAATAAATACACAAATAAACAAATCACTGACCTACAGTTGATTCGTACACTGACTGTTCTTTCTTCTCCTGTTCTGACAGGACTTAGCGGACTGTTCAACGGACCCTTATTTTGCTGGAATATTCTTCACAGATTACTCCTTCTATTTCCATCGGCACTGTGTTTAACTCCGTGTTTGGTCGGGGGCTTTACCAGAGAAACATACTAAGAAATACGCTTGACAGAAACTTGCTTCCCCTTGCAACTTCTTTCTTCTTTTTGTGAATAAAAAATTCACGTTTTTTGGCAAAGGACTTTTCAGGCTTTGGATCCAACAGTTTTGAGACATTAATGAGGAGAATAAAGTGTCTGCTGGAATTTGAGATAATGTGGTGTTTGATGTTGGCATGACTGTGAAGAAAGCATTTCCTGGAGACAGCACTATTGGATTTGAAAATACTGCTTCTGATATTAAGGAAGTTGTGGCAGGTCCAATGTAACTTTGTCTTCATGAATAACAAAGCTTTTGAGAAAAGCCAAAAGGCCCAGTTCAGCAATGTCAGCTGGGACCCACCGTAGACTCCGGGGAGTGTGTGAATCAGCGTGTGCTTGTGGGGCAGGGTGGGTGGGTCTGACGCTGAGCTCACAGCTAGGCGGACTGTTACAACGTGCTTGCAGGAGTGTGTGTGTGTATATATATATATGCGTGTGTGCACGCATGCACACGCCTTGTACACGCACTGCTATGTAGAAGGTAGCTTGCTAGTGATTTAGATCTAAAAGAAACAGAGCAGTTCTACTTTGGAATGTGTGATGGACGCTGAACTAAATGTTCTGTGTCCTCTCGTGAAGCACTAGCTTGCGGCAGTCTTTTAACCCAGACAGTCTAGGCCCGGAGAGTTGATCTTCCCATTGTCATTGCTTTTTTTCATTTTTTTCTTTTTGTTTTTCCTCTGTATTACAGGGCTTTAAGACCTGTCTCCATAGTTTATAGCAGAATGGGCTTTGGGTACTTCTGCCTGGCTTATGGGTACATGTATGTGCTTTTCCCAACTTAGAATGGCCAGAAATCCTCTAGCTGGAGATAGCGACCATGTCCTCTATTTTTTGTATTCTGATGTTTTGATATCTTGGGGTCTCACTGGTCCTAGTGGGACTACCCCCAGGGTTAGCCAGTTCCTAGGGAGAGTAAACTTGCCCACAAACTTCAACTTGCTGGTTTCAAATACAAGCCAATCAATCCAAAACCAGCACCAAACCACCTCCTTTGTTGACTTCTCACGCACCCACTGCCCTAATCACCCCAGGGCCAGGCACCGACAGCCAGGCCTCAGTATCCCAGAGCCTGGTGAACTTGCTTAAATGAGCCAATCCTGAGCCTGTTTGCCTGCCTCTCCAGTTCCTTCGTGTGGAAACTTCAATAAAGGCTCTTGCTCAGTTTTTCCATCTCCCTCTGTCTCTCGATGAACCCTAGTGTTTCCCAATGTGGAGCCGAGTCACGGTATGTCCCCTTGGTTTTAGGAGCTCTACCAAACTATCTTTTTGTTGGTGATATCACCTCCTGATCTTTTGGTCCACCTACAGCTCAAATTTTCTATAAATAGGCTACATTTTGGAACAGGGAGATTCAAGCCCCTCACTGTAGTTCCAGGGCTGCGGAGTGACTAGCCTTCCTTTGTTTTACTATTGTCCTGTGAGTCAATTAGGATGAGACAATTTGTCTTATTTTGTACCTTGACAGTGATAATCATTAGTAATAATAGTATATACTCCTTCCTTATTTTCAAATATTATTAAACATGCATGCCAAGGGGCTGGAAATTAATTATGAGACCCCCAACTATTAAGAAAAAAGACATCATTCTTGCTCTCACAGAAAGTATTTTGAAATAAATTTATTAACACAAAGGTATATCACTCCAGTAGGAATGGAGACTTTGGGGGCAAATAGTCCTTGCCTTAAGTTCAAATCCTAACTTTATCTGTGTGAACTTTATCTAGACAAGTTAGTTAACTTCCCTAAGCCTCAATTTCCTCATTTATAAAAGAGGACAATGAATCTACAACAGATAGGACAACATGAGATAAAACATGTAAAGCATAGATGAGCTTTAAATAAACATAAGCTATTATTGGTATATCTGCACAGAACAGAATCATTATAAAGATTACAGTGGGATTTTAAAGGGATTGAGTAACAGAACATTCACACGTACATTGAAGCATTTTCATCAGCTGTAAAAACCAAACTGGAGATAGAGCATATGTGTGTTTATATAATGTTTACATTATTTCTTTATTTAGAAAATTGTTTTCCCTTTTACTAACAGCATAGCCATTGGAGAAAATTAAATAAGGTGGTTAATTCTTGGGAGGAATATTTCAGGATTGCTCCAATTTCTTAGATTCAGATTCAAAGTTGGTTCTCTTGAGTCACAGGATCATCAGCCCATCCCAGCATGACCGATGTCTAGATACTGTATTTGCCTCTCCATTTTTTAATAGCATCCGAGGTGCTCAGTGTAGGAGAGACTCTTTGTTTGATCCTTCTACTGATAGAGGAAGGTGTATCAGCAGTAGGGTTATAAGAGTTCTTTTTGGCACATAAACCTCATGCTCTTATTCGTGCACTTATGTTTGAGACAATATGGGGGTTTCAGATATCTAATGTAGTTCAGTGATGTTGCCTATAAGGAGATTTCTATAAAATGAATACTGTTTTCCCATTAAATTCCATTAAAAAGCTGAAAATCTTTTCCCCAGGGAGAACAGTCTTCTTGCAGGAGATTGTTGAAAGCCTTCTGAAAGAAAGGATTAGGGTAGTGAGCCAGTCTGCAGGGATCTGTAGTGAGTTGGGGTTACGCAAGCCTGTAGGAGAAGAGGCTTTGCTGGGTGATTTACTGTGTGTTTGTAGCTCTTCCCCAGTTTTGAGATGCCCACAGTGGACCATGCTGCTTCAGGCCAAAAGATTTTTCCTTATTCCAAAGAATTATCTGACTGTCTACTGGAACATCTCCAAAATTCAAGTTATTAAGCCATCTATGAAAGCCTTCCTCTCAAAAGCCCGTAACTCCAGTCTAATCTTGAGCAAAACATCAGACAAACCCCAGCTGAGTGATTCTCCTCAAGACTGTCAAGGTTTCCAAAACCAAGGGAAGTCTGGGAAATGATCACAGCTAAGAGGGGCTTAAAGAGACTTAATAACTAAATGTGATGTATATCCTGGATGGGACCCTGGAAGCAAAAAGGGACATTAGATAAAAACTAAGGAAATTTGAATAAACTATGGACATCAGCCAGTACTAATATATTAATATTGGCCCATGTATTATGACAGATGTTAATAATAGGGAAAACAAGGTATGGGGTTTATGGGAACTCTATGTACTAGCTTCACAATTTTTCTTTAAATCTCTATCTGCTCTCAAGTAAAAAATTTATTTTAAAAAAGTCAGAGAAGAAGTCCATAAGAGCTGGGCTGAAGTATTGCATGCTACCCACTGGTGCCATTTGTGATAACAGGATAATTTTTCAGGTACTGAAAAATTGGCACCATTTTTAACCTCAGGTCATTCGTATCTTAGTTCCCTACTTTGCCAATTAGTTGTCAGATTCCGTATCTCAATTTGATCAGCTGCCCCGAATGTCATAGAGAGTACTATGTAATACAAAGCATAAATACTATAAAATATAAAATAATTGCATAACATAGACAAATAGAAGAATTACAATAATTTCCCATGAGTTCTAGTAAAGGAACTCCACCAAGATGTGGAAGTTCTCTGCCAGATTTTTTTTTAACCAACCAAACCATAAAGATTCACTTAAAACAATTAGCATGCAGGGTTCAACCCTCCAGCACGTTTAAAACAACAACATTTTGTAGAGCTCATAACCCATTTCTTTTCCCATTTTTATTTATATTTCTTTTCATACACAATTCTTGGATTTCAACTTTCCTGGCAGGTTCCCAACAACACATTGAGTCATGAAACCAAACATCTTCAAGAGAAGAGCAAAAAATCAGTTCTGTTGGCAGTTTGCAAAGCACTTTCACACACCTCCTCTCACTGATTCTCACAACAATATTGTGATGTTGGGAGTGGGGGGAGTTGTTCATATTTCCCCATTTGCAGATAAGGAAACTGAGGCAAAAAGAGGCTAAGCAAGGACAAGAGGTGAGCCAGGTTTTCTGGGGCTAATTTTCATCCCTTTCCACTAGACTACATACTTATTCAGCACGGGCCAGGTGACCTAAACAACAGGAATTTACTTCTCACAGTCTAGTGACGGGAAGTCCAAGATCAAGCTGGCAACAGGCTCGGCATCTGGTAAGGGCTCTATGCCTCAGCTGCCTTCTCGCTGTATCCGCACGCGGTCTTTCCTCCGTGCGGGCAGATGGAGGAGAGAGAGAGGGGGAGGAATCAAGCTCTCTGAATGTCTCTTTTTATAAGGGCACTAATCCCATCATGAAGGCACCATCCTCATGGCTTCTAAACTAATTACCTCCCAAAGGCACTGCCTCCAAATACCATACGCTGGTGACCAGGGCTTCAACACAGGAATTTGAAGGGGAGATAATGTAGTCCATACCATTACATCACTTACCCTTTGGAAAGTTTTTCCCTTCTTCACAATTTAGAATTTGCAAAAGACCACAGACTCAGATATTGATCCACCAAAAAGACATTAACACGTTAATGGCTCTGGTAAGTGATATTTACACTTACCAGGCCGTGTAAGCTGAAAGGACTTGTTAGAGGCCATTTAGTCATAATACAGAATGGAGAGAGGGCAGAGGGACAGAGATGAGGGGAATCTCCTGTCAACAGCCACTAAATTACATCTATTTATATTGCACCCAGGCTTAACAGCTCACTTAAGCATGCTAAATATCAGCCTCACTCTGAGGAACCAAGGAAGACCTTCACTTGGCAGAGCTAAATGTGTTTTGGCTTCCATTTCTTCAAGGACCTATGTCACTGATTTTTGTGTCTGATTCTAAAGAGCCAGTTGAGCTCTTAAGAAGCATTCAAGGGTTTAGAATGTAGTGCATTTTTGATGAGTGGTTGTTTAAAGCTCGTAGAAATGGAGCTTCAGAGACCTCCAATTATCAGCAGTGTTCCACGTGCAACTCCATCTTCTCTTGGTCTGATTGTGTGAATGGAGAAAGTCTTTGTCAGTTCTTAGGACACATAACTGGAGGAAAGGATGGATGCCAAAGATCAGAGTCTCACTCCTTCACTTTCTTTATGCCCCATCCCACTGCCAAATATAAATGCTAAGAGAAAGATGTTGGATAACGTGTCTCCACCCGGGTTGACTTATCAAGCCATCCCAAGTCTCATCTGTTTAAGTGCAGAATAACTGAGTAAGGAAGGACCAGACTCAGAGCCAGGAAACACGGTGCTCCTCCTGGTTCACTCTGGACACTTCACCTCACTTTCCTGGGTGCATAACTGGATATGCACTAGTCCTGCCTGTGCTCAGGGTTATTGTGAACAACATGAGATATTT
Source organism: Phataginus tricuspis (assembly GCA_029783875.1). Lineage (NCBI taxonomy): Eukaryota > Metazoa > Chordata > Mammalia > Pholidota > Manidae > Phataginus > Phataginus tricuspis. Next base: position 301,332 of record JAQQAC010008719.1, read on the forward strand.
ATGTGAAATCTCTTTGTAAAGTGGAAGGTGCTGTCTGAATCCAGAGTCATTAAGATGGTCCCTTTCTTAATGAGAAGACATCCTTTTGAATGAGTAAATCAGAAGTTAGAAACTCACTTCTTTTAATGAGTTCAAGTCCATTATGCTTAGGCTGAGTTTCTTGCCTTTCCAGTCACAATCTTCCTCACCTGCAAAACATGCCGAGCACACAATAGATGCTCAGTCGACATTATTAAGTGCAAAGTGGGTAAATATAACCAGTTCCTCTTTTTTTTTTAACCAGGGAGCATGGCAAGATGCCATATTAAAAGTTTTGAATTCCTCTCTCTTTTACATATTTTTATTGCTATCATTTGAAATAATAGGATGTTGTGATTCTCTTCTCCAAGCACATTTAAAATACCTCTAAATGACTTCCAATAGAAACATGAAAATCAAATGGCCTGTTGCCTGTTACAGGATTCCAGCCCCTGATAGTCAGCTACAGCTTGTTAGTCATCATTTACATTTATACTGCTGAATGTTATTCTATACAGAACAACTGCATAAGTATCTAAATTAATCACAGATTAACTGTAAAGCACTAAGTGAATGTTTCATATTACATCCAAACATAGAAGGCGTTGTGACAGTAATCAGGCTGTTCTGAGAGTCTGAATGAGTCATGGGGCTTCAGGCCCATCCTCCTCTACAACCACTTCGAGAAGCATTTCCTTTCAGTGTGGGGATTCTTACCTGCAGTAAAGAAGCTACTCAAAATTTCAAGCAACAAAAAGGCTCTTACTTCATGGAGGGCCCCCTTACCTCTGAGAAAACACACCAATACTGATGATCTTTCACATCTTCAGTCCCCAAGCTTTGTAACAGGCAATTTTCCCTCCCTCCCTCTCACACTCAGACATTTGTAGAAGACTTTTCTATGTGCCTGGCTCTCTGGATGGTGCCAGGGGACCAGAGAAGCATGGCCTCGTTTCTGACCTTTCTGTAGCAGCCGCCAGCCGGGGACCAGCCAGTCAGCCCCATGGTGACCATCCCGCAACATGGAAAGTGCTGCAGCTGTGGCATTGACAGCGCCCTGAGAGTACCCGGAGGGGTGGTGCCTCCTGCCTCTCAGGTAAGTGAGGAAGAGGACGGAAGTGGGACAAAAAGATGAAAAGTGTTTTTTGGTTTTATTTTGTTTTTTAAACAGAGAAATGGAAAAAGGTTGAAGTTACATAGAATCTGCTTTTAAGTGCACCCTGAACTGCAAAATGAGTAATCACCACCCCCACCCATCTGAGCCAGTTCTTCAGTTGGCTTGTCTTGCAGGAGAGGCACACCCGTTTCTGAAAGACACCCTTTCTTTTCCTCAGCTCCAAGACGGGGCCATTGGTCCCAGGCGATTCAAGAAAACTGGGAAAAGCAAAACACGTTGGGTGGGGCAAGGGGTGACTCAGGGAACTGGCTGTGAGATCATGGGTGGGGAGGATGCGCCTCAGGACAGTGACTGACTCGCCAGCAGGCAGGTCCTGCTTTCTCTGTGGTGGGGGCTTGATAAATATTTTTGCCGGCAAGGGCCAGCTGGGTATGAATATGCCTCCAAGTCTTTTGGTCACATTGCCCATTTTGAAATAAACAGGTTTTCCTTTCTAAAGAAAGTTTACTTCATTTTTAAGTCTCCAGTGTTCATGGTGGGAAGACCTGGGAGGATCTCTTAAACGTGCTCCCAGCATGCTTTCCCCCTTCTTTTGCTAATAGCACCCCCTGATTTTCATCTGGCAAACTATCTTGTCCCAGCTCTCAGTCACTATGGATCAGGTAAGGCTGGTACCAACCACTCACTCCAGAGAAGAGCATGTAAGCCAGGCCTGAGCAAAGAAAATACTGCCTTCCTCTGGCAACAGTGATTTGTTTAGGGGTGAGCATATGATGCAAACCAGGTCAATCAGAGCTGTCTCTTGGAATTTGACCAGAACTATAAGCAAAGATGTATTCTCTCTGGGAGTTATTAGACTGGTAGAAGTAAGCCTGAAGTGGCTGGGGGCCATCTGCCCATCGTGGTGGACTGGCTGCTTGAGAATGAAGCTAACACAACGGTGGAGCTAAGATATGAGGAGGACAGATTTCCAAACCAGATGTGTCCTGCTCCCCTCCATGGACTTAGCATCCAGGTGGGCCAATACATTTCCATTCTGCTTTAGCTAGATTGAATTTGGATTCTGCCACATAGCCAAAAGAATTCTGATAAACACTAGCCCTTCTCACAAATCTTTGAACATTTCCACACAGGATACTCAACTGGCTGACTTCAGATCCTGATATCTTAGGAGGGTGTTGGTCACTATTCAGTGTTTGGAAGGTGGTACCTGGAGCTCTTTACCCAGTCCTCCTTTCTCCAAAGTCTGCTACGTTCTATGTGACAAAGACAAACTGAGTCTCATATTTGTACAGCGCTTCCCATTTTACAATCTTAAAATTATTTCTCTCCTATTTTCTTTAACCAGGAACAAAAGCTTATTTAAGAGCAGTGGGTTTACTATGTGGAAGAATTGCATGCTGAATGTAGTAAGTACATTTGCACTGAGAGCTGGAGAGTTATCAAATGTTTCTCCCACCATTTCTTTCTCTTTTGGGGACCACATGGCTTCTTGCCTGCTTCACTCTTCAAGGTCACTGTTCTCATTTCCACAGACCAACTTCTCTGTTCACTCATTTGCTTGTACCCATCATAGCTACCCCAAAATATAGTCTTGGACCCCAAGTCTCCATCAGTGTCCAACTTGGTTCTCCTGGGTTAAATGACTCAGTCTCTCAAATCTTAAATTCCTGCAAAGGGGTATCTGACTGGTCCAGTCTGGCTCAGCCAACCCTGGGGTTTCATCGGCAGAGGCCCCATGAGGGCTGTGTGGTTGTATGGCTGCCCTTTTCACGCTGGGGATAGTGGTGCATAGACTCTCTAAGCAGGGAATGTGGGAGAGAAAGAAATTATAAGCATCTTCAATATTGCCTCTTAATCTCATTTGATGCCTGTATTTCTAGAAGGCAGGACGGATTATTATTCCCGTTTCAGGTAAGATTTAGGGTAAGTCTGAGACCATGCAACTAGTATGTGATAGATGTGGAATCTTAAACTCAAGACTTTTTTTTATTAAAGTATCATTGATATACAATCTCCTGAAGGTTTCACATGAGCAACATTGTGGTTTCAACATTCACCCATATTATCAAGTCCCCCCATACTCCATTGCAGCCACTGTCCATTAGCTTAGTAAGATGCTATAGAGTCATAACTTGTCTTATCCATGTCGTACTGTCTTCCCAGTGACATACCGATAGTGTGATTGCCCATTAATCCCCTTCTCCCTCCCTCTCCACCCACTGTCCCCCACCCCTCCCCTTTGGTAACTGCTAGTCCCTTCCCAAAGTCTGTGAGTCTGCTGCTGTTTTGTTTCTTCAGTTTTGCTTTGTTTTCATTCTCCAAAAATGAGTGAAGTCATTTGGTACTTGTTTTTCTCTGCCTGGCTTATTTCAATGAGCATAATACCTTCTAGATCCATCCATGTTCTTGCAAATGGCAGGATTCCTTTTCTTTTTATGGCTGAATAATATTCCATTGTCCATATGTACCACATCTTCTTTATCCATTCATCTACTGAGGGACACCTAGGTTGCTTCCATATCTTGTCTATTGTTAGTAGTGCTACAATAAACATGGGGGTGCATATGTATTTTTGAATCTGGGATCTTGTTTTCTTCAGGTAAATTCCTAAGAGTGGAATTCCTGGGTCAAATGGTATTTCTATTTTTAGTTTTTTGAGGAACCTCCATATTGCTTTCCACAATGGTTGAACTAATTTACATTCCACCAACAGTGTAGGAGGGTTCCCCTTTCTTGGCATCCTCACCAGCATTTGTTGTTTCTTGTCTTTTGGATGTTGGCCATCCTAACTGGTGTGAGGTGATATCTCATTGTGGTTTTAATTTGCATTTCCCTGATGATTAGCAATGTGGAGCATCTTTCCATTTGCCTGTTGGCCATCTGAATTTCTTCTTTGGAAAAGTGTCTGTTCAGGTCCTCCACCCATTTTTTTAATCAGGTGATTTGTTTTTTGGGTATTGAGGTGTATTATGAGTTCTTAATGTATTTTGGATGTTAACCCCTTGTCGAATATGTCATTTACAGATATATTCTCCCATACTGTAGGATGCCTTTTTGTTCTGCTGATGGTGTCCTTTGCTGTACAGAAGCTTTTTAGTTTGATGTAGTCCCATTTGTTCATTCTTGCTTTTGTTTCCCTTGCCTGAGGAGATGTGTTAAGGAAAAAGTTGCTCATATTTATATTCAAGAGATTTTTGCCTATGTTTTCTTATAAGAGTTTTTTGGTTTCATGACTTACATTCTGGTCTTTTATACATTTCAAGTTTACTTTTGTGTGTGGAGTTAGACAGTAATCCAGTTTTATTCTCTTACATTAGCTGTCCAGTTTGCTTACACCAATTAATTGTTGAAGAAGCTGTCTTTTCCCCTAAACCTAAAACTTTTCATTTCAGATCCCAAGTTGTTTCCACAGCACCTTCTGTTGTCTGTGGAACTATATGGTCTCACCATCTTGAGCATCACGATTCTATCTCGTCTTGATTTTCAAGGATTTGCTTAATAGCAAAAACTCAGTGTTTCAAAGAAACAGTCAGTGGCCATCCAGAATGAGAAAGTCAAGGATGAAAATCTGAGCTGTAGATATTGAGCAATGTGCTGCTATCCGTTAATGAAGGAAATGAGCGAGCATGAGAATTGTTAGGAAAAACTAGAATGAAAATGCAGTTGGAAACCGGTGCTGAGGGTATGTGTGTGGCTTGCCAGCAGCTGCACAAGAATTGGCAGTAGTTGAGGTGGCTGAGAATTTGGTTCTTAGTTTATAAGCACAAGTAATAAATGCCACTGGCCAATAGCAGAGTCTTATTATAAATTCCTTGTCTGGGCCTTCTGCAAGCATGGATGGCTGAATCTCAGATTTACAGCTTATGTTTCCACTGACTTAGACTTTTCTCTTCTATCCTTTGCTTCCCATATCCTCCAGTCTTGGGGTGATAGGAGGGAAGCAAGAGTTCATTAATACAATTGTAAAACTGTGTTTCTGTGTCTCTGATGAGATGTGCTATGCAGGACTCCTTCCTGCCCCCCTCCGTCCCCTCTCAAATTCTACCTTAACTAGTCCTCGGCATCCCTGGTGGGAGGTCGTTTGTGTGCCGCTGTCGTCCTCAGTTATGATGTGAAGGTTGCCATCCTCCTTTTCTCCTTTGTGTCTCCTTGGGGAGTTCTCTCGAGTCACCACCACTGCCAAATTTAGTGGCTCACCCACTGATACCTAGTAAAGGTGTCACGAACATCTGCTGAAGATCCTCTGTTCCTGACCATCAGTGCCTGCACCCTGGCAGCGTCTGCCAAGCCTGAGTGGAGGGCTCTGTCGGCCCCACCCCGGCCACCAGAGGTGCTGAACCTAATGCTCCGTGGAGCCTGGGCTGACCTGGGGACCCATCCCATGGCCACACATGCTCGAATTCTAGGTTAATGTATATTTTAGAACACACTGTAAGTAAACACATGCAGACGTACGGGCGCCTCTGACAGGCCTTCCACTGTTATCAGACAGCGCTTCATATAATCCTACCTCTGAGGTAGAGTAAACCAACTCAATGGAACCTTTCTGGAAATGCAGATGTATCCCAGTGTGTACACAGCTGTAGCTCTGCTCCGTGTCCCTGGGCCTGGGAGCATCTTGATGACCACGTCCCCCCAGGCAACTCTCTGTGCCCTTCACCAGGTAGCTGGTGCTCAGCAGCTAACTTCTCCCAGTGCGGGTGCTATGGCCCTTCCAGTACGCTTGCTTCTGTTTTCTTTTGTGGCCAGAGCAAAAACAAACAAATGAGCAATTTAGAATAGCGCTAATCCTGCAGAGCACATAAGCCCCACTGGGATGTTCCCCAGCTGAGCCCTTCTCCACCTGGGCGGGTTTCTCTCACCTGACCCAAGGAGTTCTGACCTTGGAAATTTTAGAACAATGCACAATTATTTAAGTCTGTGCACTTTAATGTGTTTTGTTTTTTTTATTCAAGTCTTAGTCATAGACTTTCTGTAATGGACGATTTCTTAAACCAAATTTAGGATATTTCTTTAAATCACTTTTGAGATGCAAAGAACTTTTTTAAACAGTGATTTATAAATGGAATAATTCCATTTCCATTAAGAAATTTGACAGGTTGTTAAAATTATGTGTTCCTGTAGTTAATTTTTAATCAGAGGAATGGAAGATAGAGAAAATGATAACAGTGGTGAAAAGGAACACTGGTGTGTGCGTGTGTGTGTGTGTGCATGTATGTAAAAGGAGGTACACGTGTAGAAGGTGGGAAAAAGTTTTCCTTGACCCTCTTAGGGTCCCTAGCTGGGTCTGAAAATGAAACTGGCAAAGACAGACAAACAGGAGAAAAGTATACAAATGTATTTTATAAATTTTACATGATGTGGAAGTCTTCATAAGGAAATAAAGACCTGAATAAACACACCTGTGTATTCTTATGCTGGATTTGATGAAGAGTGGACAATCATGTAGAAATGTGACAGGCAAAGAGCTGGGGGCAAGTGTAGCAAACCGGGGGAAACTTAGAGCAGCATGTTAGGACGGACTCCTCTCTGGGTCCCCTTGGCTTCTGAGATGAGGGTGCTCCTTTACTCCAGCTACTGGGAGGTCACCTCCCACATGGGGCTTATGACCCATTTCAGAGGAGAAAGGCCATGGGGGGGAAGAGGTCCTGCTATGCTGTTTCCTCAAACTTCTTCACTTAAAACATTCCATATAGGATTCTGGTTCAAGATGGCAACATAGGAAGATCCCAAACTCAGCTCCTCCCACGGACACAAGGAATTTACAACTGTACATGGGACAATTTCTTCTGGAAAAAAAAAACTAGAGAACTGGTGGAGTGACCCTTCCACATTGGGCAGATGAGAGAGAAGCCACACTGAAGTGGGTAGGAAGGCCTGAGACCCTGTTGCTCTGAGCCCCACCCTCTGCGCAGCGACATACCGTCTGGAGGGAACTCAAAAACCCTGAGGAGGAGGATTTGCACCCCACTTTGGGAACCCCAACTCTTAAGACTAGCACCTGACAAATGAGCTCCCAACACACCTGAGCTGAAGACCGGTGGGGCTGTGGCAAACAGAGGAACACGTCCTAAAGGGCTTGTGTGCAGACTTACCCCACCCAGGTCCCAGCTCAGAAGCAGCCCTTTGAAAAGCACCCAGGCTTTATGTGAAAGAGATTCGTTTCCTAATTTTAAAGCACCGGTTGAAGGGATAAGGACTGTCCGGATGCTCCCTGGGGATGGAGGCTGGAGGGTCTCCCTCTGCCTTGCTAAAGCAGACAGGTACCACCATTTCCCCTCTTTCCTTTTTCTTTCTTTCTCTCCTTTCCTTTCCTTTCTTTTTTTGGTAAATGCCATCTTTACATTCCCTCTTGGCCTCAGTCCCGCCAGTGGCACCGCCTTCGTGTTCCCGCTCTGCCGTCTGAGTGTCACTGTGCACCCAAGGGCGCTGCTAGGTGCATCTGATACCCAGTTTTTACATCTGGTGACGCCTCTTGATGGCCTGGCCCGACAGGTTTGGGGAGCGTCAGTGTTCCTGGGTCCCATGGGATCATCACAGTCAGAGAGGTGAGTCTTGACAGGCTACATTCCCCGGGCGCCGCCGAGGGCGGACTGGACCACACGCGCAGGCCTTCTGAGAAGACCTATTCCGTTGCCCAGGAGCTGCGACCTCAGGGACAGGCTTCTGGCCGGGCACACAGGGCCGACAGAGGGGCTTGCAGGGCACAGAGGCTGACGAACGCGGCCTTGGCGCCTCCTCTGCCTCCACACCGCCTGCCTCTGGGGTCCAGCGGGACTTACGCAGGGGTGGCGGACCCTCCCAGGACGGTAGGCAGCAGAGAAAGAGCTCTTACTGAGCTGCTACCCAGGGCGCACCAGGAAGGGACAGACCCAGGAGTTCAGCCTCCCTGCAAGGAGGCCTGTAGACCCACCACTACAGCTGCGGCCTGAGGGGCAGGCTTCTAATAAATACCCATCCCGGGCAGCCTGGAAACCTTTCCTGAGACCTGGGAGGGCAGGCGCGATCTTCGCACTCCCTCTGCCGCGCCCCAGAGCGCCAGCGCCTCTCCGAGGGCAGCTCTTGCCCGTGTCTGGTGTCTCCGTTTTGATGTCTGGTGCCCTGGTCTCGTGGCCGCTGTCCGGGGAAACTCCTGCAGCACCGGGCGGCCGGCCACGGGGCCTTGCACTACCGGGTCTCAGGGGACTGTAGCCATCAGAGAGACAGTTCCTGGAAGGCTCCGCCCCAGGACCCTGCACAGGTACAGGCTGAAACCCAGTCCCACGCCCAGAAGCTCTGTGCAGGACGCCTGGTTTCTAGTCCTGGCGCTTTGGCCTTACGGGCAGGCTTCAGTTCTGGCACAAGTCTAGAGGCTTCAGGGGCGCTCCCCGCTTCAGGCCGGGGTGCCACTCTTGTTCCCTCCCTCCGACCATGCTACAGCTCCAGAAAAGAGCTTGTGTGCTCATCCGGAGCCTGGGTTTCTGTGGCTGCTGCCCAGCGAACACCTCCAGATCTCCGGGCTCTGGGGGCCGGTGGGGTCCCATAGGACTTTACATTATTTGCAGTCTTTAAAAGCTGTTGCCTGAGGGTTTGGCTTCCAATCAGCCTGAATCTAAGGGCTCACGGAGATCTTCCCCTGTGAGCCCCTGACTGCTCTTGGCATTCCCACAACTACTGAGAGCTATTAAAAATAAAATAGGCTGCTTGGACAGTCACAGAAAAGTGAGGGCAGGGTAGGACAGTAAGGTTCAACTCCTACTAAGGCCAATCTTTCAAGTCTGTGAGAACTGGTTGTTTGACCTAATGCATAAAAACTAACACAGAGAGTCCAGGAAAAGGAAGAAGCAGAAGAATATGTTCCAAATGAAAGAACAAGATAAATCCTCAGAAAGAAAACCTTAATGAAAGCATCAATAAACTGAAAAGACAACCTATTGAATGGAAGGGAATACTTGCAAGTCATATATCTGAAAAGGGGTGAATACCCAAAATATATGAAGAACTCGTACAACTTAATAGCAAAAAAAACAAACAGTCCAATGAAAAAATGGACAGAGGATATGAACACACACTTTTTCTAAAGATGGCCAGCAGGTCCATGAAAAGGTCCTCAGCATCCGGGAAATGCAAATCAAAACCACAGCGAAAGATGACCTCTCTCGCTGTTAGAATGGCTATTATCAAAAAGACAAAAAATAACAAGTGTTGGCACAAATGTGGAGAAAAGGGAACCTTTGTGTTCTGTTGGTGGGAATATAAATTGGTGCAGCCACCATGGAAAACAGTATGGAGGTTCTCCAAAAGATTAAAAATAAAATTGTGATAGGATCCAGCAACTCCAGTTTTGGGTATTTATCCAAAGACAACAAAAACACTAATTTGAAAAGATATATGCACCCCCATATTTACTGCTGCATTATTCCCAATAGCCAGCTGTGGGAGCAACATAATGACCATCAACAGATGAATGGATAAAGAAATATTAGAATATTTTTCAGCCACAAAACAGAATGAAATCTTGTAATTTGCAACAACGTAGATGGACCTTGAGGCTTTTATGCTAAGTGAAATAAGTCAGACAAAAACAAATACCATGTGATCTCACTTATATGTGCACTCTAAAAAAGAAAAAAGCAAAAAAATCCAAAAAACAAGTTCAAGGATACAGAGAACAGATCGGTGGTTGCCAGAGGTGTGGGGCAGGGCGGGGGTGGAGGGTGTGTTTGAAGGGAATCAAAAGCCACAAACTTCCAGTTATAAGACAAATAAGTCATGGGATAGAATGTACAGCATGACACCATTGTTAATAATACCATATTGCACATTTGAAAGTTGATGAGAGAGTAAATCTTAAAAGCTCTCATCACAAGAAAAATAATCTGTAACTATGTATGCTGACATTTGTTGATTAGACTTATTGTGGTGATCTTTTCACCATATATAAAAATATCAAATCATTACATTGTACAACTGAAACTAATACAGTGTTATATGTCAATTATACCTCAACCAAAAAAAGGAAGGGAAAAAATAAAATATTCAATATGCCAAGATGCCATCTTTTGGGATAGCACATCCTGAACCCCATCACTAGCCAAACGTCAAGGGGTCCTTATGTTCTATTTATCCAACCCCTCGTGTCCTAACAGGTTTGCAATCGTGTTAAAGAATTTTCACAGTTAGGAAGCTGATAGATAACTGAGCCCAGCTGAGCAGGTATTTGTGAAGCACTTACTGTGTGTCTCTCATACACAACAGGGATCTAATAAAGGACAAATTTGTGACAAGTAGCCTTACCACTCGGAGTTGCTTCCTTTTGCTGCTGCTCTCAGGGCTCTGGTGGGAAAGATTACAATCTGCTTCAAGTCCACTTTGGCTGCTACTTACATTGTCTCATATTTAACGATCTTTCCCAGGCTGAGACAGTAATGAATACATGGGTTTGCATTTTACTGATTCTCCTACTTCAGAAATGGCCAAGGGTTTTATAAGGCAATTCCTCTCCCGAGCAGTCCTTTCTTGAGCAAAGGGAACCACTCTCCGGGAAGGGCCTGCTCAGCCTTACCTGCTGAACTCATCGGCCCAGGCAAGGAGGACATGGAAACCTTTATGTCTGGCTATGCTCTGTTTCACCGGCAAAATATAAAAGGAAAACACAAATATTACAACAGGCTGAGTTTGTTTAGGGGCCTAGAGCAGGACTTTTCAAACTTTGGTGTGCGTACAGCTAGCCTGGGGATCCTGTCGCCAGGCAGGTTCTGATCCGGTGGGTCTCTGGGTGGGGCCCGGGAATGGCCTTTCTGCACACTCCAGCATGACGCTGATGCAGGTGTGGGGACCCCAGTTGAGCGGCGTCTTTAGTTTGCCAGGTGGTTTCCTTTGCATCCCATTCAGTCCTCACGACAAGCTAGTGAGCTACTTGGCACATCCCCATTTCACAGAAGCAGACAAGGGTTCAGGGAGGGAAACAGGGTTGCCTTGGGCCCTCTGAATCCAGGGCCTGTGCTTTCCATCCACGTGACAGCAGCTCTCTGCAAACATGAGCCCTTGGCCCCAGTGTCAGGGCATTTGCATGGCGGGCTTTTGAGGTTGGAGGGCTCGTGGCCCTTGGTTTCCTGGCCCTTGCATCTTGTTAGACCAGATCTGCTCCCGCACATTGCTTCCTAGCATATTTTGGCTGGTGAACCTGTGGTCCAATGTACTTAGTATCCCTCTCCACTTCATACTTCAGCTACATGTTGGTATAAAAATCCTGGTTTCTCATGTTTGAGTTATAAAGACAGACTTTTCAGTGTGTTTGGAGGCTCAAGTGGTGATGGGTACACAGGGGACCAGTGCAGGAGAAGTAAAACCAGGATACATATACTAGTGGAGGAAGAGATTAAACATCTTCCCGAACACAAGAAGAAGGCGAATACTAAAATAAGCTAGATGTTGACAAAAACGAAATAGGTGAACACATGGGCTTGGGAGTTTTGAATCCTGGTTTGACCCTCTTACCAAATGAGTAACTTCAGGTCAGTTACATAACTTCTCTGTGCTTTGATTTCCTTGTATGTTGAAAGGAGAATATATGGTTTTTGCAACAACTAAAAGAATCAATTCACAGCAGTGCCCAGAACATGGTAAGTGCTCAATAAATATTAGTGAGCAGCATTATTACCAGTCATGCCAAACTCTTTATTTTCAATATAGAGCCACAGAGGCCTCAGAAGCTTAAATGATCTCAACATTCTTTAATAAACAATTACGGAGCATTTATATAGCAGACATTTACTAGTTGATGACTAAGCATAAGATGGGAAGTAGTGGAGCTGATAACTGAACACGGACCCTCTGGTCTGTCTCCTGTGATGTTGACTGTGAGGGTATGTCCCCACCCTCCCTGCCATGCTGGGTCTGTAACAGCTATTTGCTATTTCAAACAGTTGCCCAGGCAGTATGGGCGGTGCCTACTGCAGCAACCTGTGAGCTGTATCTTCTTCCCTCCCTTGTCCTCTAGACCTGGAGGAGCCTTGGGGCGCGGACTGGAAGGTTCCCCGGCACCAGCTGAAGGGCAGCCTGGCTTTAGGAGTACTCGTGAAGCCCAGTGCTTGGTACTGTTCTTCCCAGGAAACATTTCCAACTCCGCCTAGACATGACTGGTTTCAGAACCAGCATAGTTTGTCTCGCTGAAGTCAGTGCTATTGGCATGTCTTCCCCCATGGCTGGTAGGGAATCTGGTTACCCCAGGTTGGGAGGCAGGCCCCGGTTTGAAGCGAACCCCCCTGCCACATTATTCAGTTCTCTGTTTCAACTGGATTTAAAAGTCTTTGTCTCCAGAGAACTTTCTGTCTCTGAGCTTTGGTACTTCTGTTTGGGGCAGCCTCTCCCCTATCTTCAAGTTTCAGGGAAGGTGTCCATCTGGTGTGTAACTAAGGGATAAGCACAGGAAAAAGAGAAATCTTTTATTACTTGTGTGAAGCCAGGTATGTGCAAATAAACAATGAATAAATGTAAATGAATTCCAGAGAGGAACTGTATAAACTCCCAAAGGGATATTACTCATCCTTCCAGACCAAGAGTTACTTAGCATTTCACTACTTTGTTTTCCTCTTCATTTAGAACACAAATTTAGGGTCCCTGGTGACAATTTAAGGGTTACATTCCCTTAAAAGTTAAGCCTCTTATTGCAAATGTTTGCCTCATTGCAAATTATCTCAATGTTACCAAATAGCTCCTCCTTCAGCAATACCATCAGTATCTCCTGTATATGATACCTCTGTGAGCAGAAAACCCAGAAATGTTGAAAATAGACCTTCGTAGTCACTCTAGCCCAGGGGAATTCACTGTCCCAGTTGCAGTGTTGGGGCGGCACAGGATAACGGGCCCCAAACTGAGGAATATGTAAAGTGGGGGATGCTGTGGCCCGTGGCCCTCACATGGGGAGCGAGGGGTTAGTGGTATGGACTTAGACAAAGTTCAGTTTTTAAAAAATGTTGTTTTATCACAATAACACATGCATGGGATTTCAGAAGCGGTGTGAGCCTGGTCGGCTTACTGCTGAAGCGGCAGCTCTGCCATGCACACCCGTTCTGCCCCCAGAGACAGCCGTGTTCTCTGCTCTTGCAAGTCCTGCTCTCGGACAGGGTCCGTGTTTCTAAAGAATATGTATACTCTGCTACCATTCATCGGTTTCAACATTGAAGCCAACGAAGATGTTAGCTCTGCTATCTTCTAGTCCACTGTACAATATATTTATATCAAAACTTGTCATCAATTCATATTCTGTGTTTTCATTATTCTGAATGCAAATATCTTTCATTGCTGAGCCTAGAAGGATGATTATATTTTCTGTAAATGTTGTTGTTTTCTGGGCTCTGTTTCCTGCTGTTGGGACATTTTCCATCAGGCGCACTCTTCCCTTAGTTCCTTAGGCCAATGATCAGAGTTTGCTGGGCCCTGTGACCGACAGATATCTCAGCTTACCAGCACTTCTTCAGGAAGCACTTTATCTAGGTTGATTCCTTCTGGCTTCTGTCCGACCTCCCTGAGCAGCAAAATGTGAGGTTCCGCCATGGCTCGAGATTCTTAAGTAGGATTTAGAGATGGCAAAAAGACAGAACAACATGAATAAAGGCAAGAGGCGATCTTGAGCATGGCGTTGTCTAGAATAAGTTTTCTGGGCTCTTTAGATGCTGTGTGCTGTAAAATCTGACCATAGTGCAAGTATGGGTAACGAGTCAGGGGATAGCTTTAGAATCACAGTGGGGGTTTTCTGTTCTCTTCAAAAATATGCCATGTACATTTGGACAGCCTCAAAATCTATTTCACTCAGAAACAGATTATATGGCTCACAGAACTTGGAATCACTCACCCCATGTGTTACCATCAGGCCCCCTCGGCTGTGTCCTCCCCTGCCTCCTTTTCTCATCACTAGGTGAGAAAAGACAAGCCTCTGCTTGCAGTTGCATTGCAGCCTCTATTGCAGATCCCCAGAAGCCCCAAGCATGCAGGAAATCAGCGCCTGCACCACCACACACGGGTGTGCACGCACTGACGCTCATCCCCCAGGTAACAGGCCCAGAGGGAATGAAAACACGAGATGCCTGTGGGCACGTACACACACATCCATTGATCTTCTCTGGATTTCTAGTTAATCTTTTCTGTTTCTTTCAGGACCTTGAGTACGCATCAGAACACGCGTGAAACTTTGAGATGGGCATGTATGAGGAGACATCACATGATAAAAATGATCTGCCACACTTCATTTTTATTCTTGTCTGTGAGGATTAGAACCACTCCAGAATGCCTCTTCTTCTGGTTCTTTATGGTAGAGAAATAGAAAAAGTAATAAATAGATGGAGGAATTGGCAGGGAGGGGATGACGGGAAGCTTGCATTTTTGCTTTCAAACCCAGGATATAGATAATCATTTATAATAATCTGTGCAAGTTACTCCAGTTTTCAAGCCAAGGAAATGAAAAGAAAAATGCTGGTAAGTGATTTTAATAAAACCTGAAAATGTGTCTGTATTAGTTTCCCTGTTTCCTGCCCCTGCTATGGATGGGAGTAACTCTCATAAGATTTGTGAAGCTGTCAGTCTTTTCATGGCCAGTGGATCCTTCTAGACTTTCTTTTAGGCTTTTTACAAGTATTGAGTCCAATACAACAAATCATTTTCTTTCTGAAATTCACTTTAAAAGGCACAAATTCCAAGCAGGAAAAACAAAGTCTAGTTGCGTAAAAAGAAAAGATGTTTGACTAATCATTGGAATAAATATATGTGAAGACAGAATTTGTGATAAACCAAATGGGGATAGTTGACAGAGAATCCGACGATCAAAAAATTGCCAAGCGTGTTCAGCGTTGTTCTCACGAGGAGCGGCTGGTGCGCTGGCATTGTGAGCACGGGGTGTACCGAGCAGGGGCTACGCCAGACCTGGAAGAGGGTATCTGAGGATATCGAACTGAAGCATGGGCCTTGCTTTGAACTCCCCTCTTCCGCCTTTATGTTTGCCGAGAACATATCTGACTATAATATGGCTTCCATACAGAGTTTCCTATAGGGAGCAAATATGTGGTCAACTGGCACAAACACCCCAGTTGGCCTGGCAGCCTTGGTTCCCAATGCGAACGAAATGGTCTTTCGTTTATGCGCCGCTTGTTTGAGTGGTGAGTTTGCGTAAACCTACCAGAGAGCTGTGTGCTATGGTGCCCTAACAAAATCAAATTGATCACCCTGCAGATATGAGGAGATACAACTATCTCACTCCCCTTTCCCCCGACAGGCCTCTTCCTGCCATTTGCCCAGGCCCGGGTATGAGTAAAAATGGAGGACCCAAGCCTGGGTCTTACCCCCTTTTCTGCCCACTAACAACTCTAACCTTCACCCAGGGGCTATGTGAGCATCCAAGAGGACACCTCAGTCACTACGTCCAAGGTCCGTCACTCCCTACCTGCCCAGTAGCCACTCCGCAGGCCCAGGGGAGCATATATGGCAATGACTACCCTTGGGAGGACAGACCCAAGGAACAGGCCCAAGCAGGACCTGCCGTATGCCAGGGATGAATTGGGGGTGAGGGGCTGACTTCGGGGCAGACACATCTCCTTGGCTTTACAGAATTTGAAAGGAACAACACGAAATTTACTTGCTTATAAATGTGCTTCGGGGCAGAATGGTTGCAAAAGCGATCGCATTTTGTTCCAAGAGATTTCACTAGTGTGGAGAGGGGTTGTCCCAGAGTAAAGGCCAGAGTGGTTCCCAGGGCAGGGGACTAGTTGCCCAGTTTTCAGAGTGATACTGTCCACACGAGCATCCTTTTCCCTATTCTGAGGACATTTAGAAGTGACCACATGACCTCTTGGGATGACCTCTCTATTTCAGCTCTCTAAAACTGCAATGCTACCTAATAGAATGTCATTTGCCAAACTGTGGCCTACAGGGGATCTGACTCGAGCCTGCAGACCATGAGCAATGCCAGACCTTGGTTGAAATTGCAGAGAATGGAAGAAACCTTGGGGTTCTCTATTAACATTTGTAGAGGTTCCTCAGGCAATCAGACTGCATTCTGACCTATCTAGAAATGCAATTCAGGGTTACACCCTAATCTGTCTTAATTACAAGGTTGAGAACAGAGAAGACTTTACTTAACTGCTAATGGAAGTTTTTAATCTGAATGAACCTGGACCATCTGGCCCAAGGAAATTAGCACATTAGAGTCAGCACATGACTTTCAAATAGTTTTAAAATAATCTAGTCTTCCAGAGCTCTGAGCTTGGCTGATAGACACGGGAATTTGAAAGGAACAACGTGGAATTTACTTGCTTATTAATGTGCTTTGGGGCAGTATGATTGCAAAAGAGACTGCATTTTGTTCCAAGAGATTTCACTGCTGTTTCACAAACATTCCATCCAGTCTTGCTGATAGAACAAAGCCACAGAGCTGCATTAAGAGTGGAGCAGGAAATGATTTTAATCTACTCAGTCAGCTGGTCTATCATCTAGATTATACAGGGGGAGGAGGCAGAGAAAGACATAAAACCTAACGGGACACACAGAACAATTTCATATGATTACCTGATAGAAGATGCCTTCAAGGTGAATGGATAGAAAATCAGTATTTTCGAAGTTCTGGATGGGATGAACAATTGGCCCTTTCTGATAATATTGAAATGGCTAAAGAGCTATGACCTAGAGGACTGGCTTCCTTGGCTGTTCATGTAATTTTATTTCACCTCAATCATTCCTTCAGCAAATATTTAAGTACTGGCCAAATCCAAGGTGTTGTTCAACTACAGACCATTTCTATGTATTCTGTTCCTTTGCCTCCTTTCCTATCTTCTACTTTCCATCTTCAACTCCATCCCCAGGGAAGTAGTATAACATAACATGCAGGCCATGTAACCTTGAGGAAGTTATTTCATATTTCTGAGTCTTGGTTTCTTCCACTGTAAAACAGGGAGAGTAATGGTGCTTAGCTTCCACTAGCTCGGCATATACTAAGCTCCCAATAAAGGTTAAACATGAATAATGTTATGAAAAAAAAATAATTTGGCTCATAGGTTGCTAAAGCTAATGTAGAGGCCACCTTTAGGAAAAAAATGGCATTAGCTCTAGCTAATGAATCAAGGATAATGCTTGTAATTTCAAACATTTTTTACATCTTGACCATGAAGAAACTGCTAACATTTATTGAGCATGTACCATGCTACGATATAAGCAAAACTTTTTGAATATGTAATACTTGTTGGGGAGAAAGAAACTTTTCTCTCTAGCCTATTAGGTTCAGTGGCTGAGGCCTTGAAAAATAAACTGATAAAAGACAGATTAGCAGGAGAGAAAGGTTTATTTCATATGAATATGGAAGGTCTCACAGAAATGACATGAAAACTCCAAAGAGGTAATCAGATCTGGAGACTTACATACCTTTTTAACAAAGAGCAATAAATGTGGAGAAATGACAGACAAAAGGAAAAGAATTTGGGCTTCTAGGGGCAGTAAACTGTGGGCATAAATATATGGGGGAAACTAATGGAAGGTAAGGATTGTTCATTATAGTAAAGTTTGTAATGCAGAGTCCTCTTAGTGCTGTCCCTGGGCTGATAAAAGTCTAGAGTTGTCTCTGGTGATTAAGAATCATTCTGCCCTTCTTGGTATGAGTGCAGGGCAGGGGGACACCTTCACAAAGGGAAATATATGCTCTGCTTTTAGGCAAATTATGGTGAAGGCAGAGAGCTTTGTTCTGCATCTATTGTTTCTCAATTGCCTTCAGCTCAAAATAATCCTTGTGCCAAAATGGGGTATTTTGAGTGGAAAATTCTTGTAACCTTCATATTATTTAATAACCTTCACACAGTACACTATAAATTGGGCACTACTGTGATCTCCATTTCATATTTGTGTAAACTGAGGTCTAAGGAGGTAAGATATTTAACATGATTACACAGCTGGTAAGTAGTAGAACTGGGAATCAAAGCCAGACTTTGTGAGTCCAGACCTAGCACCCTCAGCACTCTCCCTGAAACTCTGTGGACACAGCACTGGCAGAGATCTAGAGACAGCCAGGATTACAAAAAAGTTCTAGTTCTAATTGGTAGATGAGGGAGAAAACTGTTCGCTCAGGAGTTGGGCCCTGGACTCTGTTTGGTTATCATTTAAAGGAATTGATCAAATAATGCCACATGACAGACTCTTACTACAGGAAGAAGGGAGGCGTGCTCTGAAATTCTGAAATAAGGCTCTGAAATCACCCTTTACCATGGCTCCATAGAGACCAGTCCCTCTTTCCTCCTTGGTTTGCTCCCGCTGCAGGCCGGGGACTACGTCTTCAGCCCTTGGTGGAGCCCTTATGCATTCAGGTGTCTCCCTGTCTGTGGAAGGAGAAAAGTCTGGCACATTGGTGCTGCTCTCTGTAGAAGAGGAAAAAAAATCCTTTACAATGGTGAAAAAAACAATTAGGGCCATTAAAATCCTTCAGAGTGGAGTAATCTCACTTTATTAGGTAATCAGTGTATGCAAAGTGAGCAAATAGAAACTAGTCACAGAATCCTGGCATTCATAGGTTTTTGTTTCTGTTTTTTTTTAACTGTATGAATCTTAGTTCTCAAAGCCTAACTTCAACTCATCAAACTCAATTCTCCAACAGTTGGCCCTGTTATTTTGCCTGCAAATTTATCACAACTCTTGATTACCTGGCTTGTCTTTTGCTACTAAATGACCTCCAGAATTCACTGACAGGTCCACTGGTTTCCCACTGAATAGCTCTCAGTGTATTTCCTCTTGTGGAATGGAATTCTGGAACCATTCCGGGTTGGTGAACCACGTGTAGAACAACGCCTGGTCAAATAGGTTCAGTCCCTGCCTATCCATACACCTAAGTATGGGCCAAAGTAGTTTGGGGGTGGAGCAAATATGAAGGTAAATTCAGACTAAATTAATATAGAGATTCTAATACTGGGGTACAGAAACACACAGGCAATTGATTTACTATTTCCACACAAATCTTCTTTCCTCCAGATAAACTCTAAGCTCCTTTACACCAGTGGAAGTCTGGCACAATGGTTAAGAATGCAGTTCTGGAGACAGCCTGCCTGGCCATTGAATGGTTGCAGCCATCTTGCTACTCGGAGGAGAGCAGAGGTAAGAGAGTGAGAAACCAGGTCCTGAAGATGCTGTAAAGGGACCAAAATATGCCGCTTTGCCACAAGGATTATTTTGAGTGGGAGGAAAACAAGAATCAACAGATGCAGAAAGAAGCCATCTTGGAGCTTCCCTTCTCTAATTAAATGCAGAAACTTCTAAGAAATGAGGCCTGCCGTGAATCTCCTCTCTTGGGTAAGTTTTATGGTCATGAAGAGGGTGGGGAGTCGGCACTGAGATGGACCTGCACAAACAAACCTCCCTCCGTTAGTTTTCCCCATGTATTTACCCTCCCAGTTTGCTGCCCTTGGAGGCCTAAAACCTTTTCCTTTGTCTTGTCACTTCTCTACAAATTTATTGCCCTTTGTTAAGATGCTATATAAGCCCCAAGTTCTAAACAGTACTTTAAGCTACTCATCACTGAGTTTTTCCTATGCAAATACATGCTGCACATGTTAATAAACTCTGCTTGTTTTTCTCTTGTTAATCTGTTTTTTTGTCACTCTAATTTATAGGGCTCCAGCTGGAGAACCTAGGAGGATAGAGGGAAAATCTTTCTTGTCCTCCCCTACAGTGCTAATAGAGAGCCCTGACCAATCTGAGCTCAAAGCCAGAACTATCCCTAGATTTTCCAGACATGTAAGCCCAGAATGTTTCTGTTTTGCCTAAACCATTTTAGGCAGGGTTTTCCTATCATTCACATTCTATTCTCCATCTATTGAAATTTTTCCCATTATCCAAGCCCATCTCAAATGCATCTCTCTGTGAAGCCTTCCTTATTCTCTGAGCTGTCCTTATTCCCTCCAGGCAGAATGGTGTCTGCTTGCCTCTCTCCACATAGTACTCAACTGTCTCTTCTCTTAACCCTTACCAATTATGCCTTGGCCATTAAGTGCCCGGGGACTGTGGAGCTGGATTGCCTGCATTGCAATCCTGGATATGACACCTACTGGCTGTGTCATATTTTCCCTGATAGAATATAAGGCGCCCAAGGCAAAGGTCTTGGCTTGAGCCATTTTCCTTTAGGCTGCCATCTTGTTGGCTCATCCCCTAGGAAGACAGCCTGTTTGTAGATGTACCTTTGAAGTCATGCATTGTCTTTCTGCCCTCCTTTTCATCAGAAGACTCATATTCTTTAGGCCTTCCTAGTATGCTCAGGCTTTGCCTGGCCCTGCAAATATTTTGGAAACCTGGAGCTCCTAAATCTCCTCCATTCTGCTGAAGCCCAATCAGAATTATGACATAAGATATAATCTCAGTGACTGACTCCTTTCTAGATTCTGGAAAGAGCTGGTGCTTAAAAACAGATAAAGTTTGCTCCAATGGTCTACCTTGACTGCAAATGATTCATTCTGCAGAAAAGCAAAGTAAGTTCTATTCCTTGGCTACTAAAAAGTATCAGCTCCAAATCTGTACTGTTTTGCCTTTGCTTTCCTGAGAGGCTGTCTGAAGGGCTAAATGTTGACAAAAACCCTTCATTTAAGTGAACTGGCTCTGAAGAGTTTGTGGAAAGAATATTAAATCCAGATGTTCTACTAAGATGTCCTTGAGCTAATGGGAAAATAAAAACAATATAATTTAATAGAGTCAAAATGCATATAAACAAAGAACAGGAAGGATTAAGGACTTTGAGACAATAGCCTGGGTTGTGGTCTCATTTATGCCACTTAATAAATACATGACCATGGGCAAATATCATAAATTTTCAGTGTTCTTTTCTACATAACAGCATTAATAATAAGCTACTCTATCTCTAATACTTTGAGCTATAAGAATGATCAAATTGGCTAGTGTATAGTTTACTCTGCTACATATGTTAGGCATTGTTATTACTATTGCCAAGTCATGCAGGGTGTGGAATCTAATTTCTAGTGAGACCTTTACACAACAACATTTGATAATGATTGGAATACAACATCCTTAAGAAACTCAAGTTTAATTCTTTATGAAATGGCCACGTTTATTTTGTGGGTAAAGAAAATAATGTCTGAATTTCTGAAGTGTATTCCTGCTATTTCATGTTTAAAGCTAACAAGTATACTTAGGTTAGGTAACAATAATGTAATATAACTACCTAATTCTAATTCTTATGACAGATGAATGAAATAGAGCAGAAAAGCAAGTAGGAGTGTTGAACTAGGGAAATCCAAGTTTGGGTGTTGGGTTAAAGGTTCTTTAGGTTTGTTTTTGTCGGGGGAGGTGAGGCGTTTGTGCGTATTCCACCCTACTCAGCACTGGGTTTCTCTGCCTTAGGGTCATATAGCTTATGCTCCAACTCCCTTTTACCACGATGTGACTTTAGATTCTTAGGTGCTGTGGAATTTGTCTTCCTAAAGTACCCCTAAGCAAGATTAATTTAGCTGAAGTTTGCCCGTAGAGAGTCACTATGTTGACTTTTGCACTGATGTTACAAAGCAATCTGGGTGAAGCTGACAGTTCCTTAGCAGTAATCAAAGGCATGACACCCAGTCTCACCAAAAGTCATTGATTGTGTTCTTCACCACCAGTAACTCCCAATCTTGCCTCCATGTAGGCAAGTCCTCACAAGGGATGGCCAATAGTGTCTTTGGGCAGCTGGACCACTGAGTCACAGAGAGCAGGTAAAGATGCCTTATGCACAGGCATGATGAGGAATCTGAGAGCATCTGGACTTCGGTTTGGGCAATGAACAACACAGGAGAAACTGGGACAAGCTGGAAACTAGAGGAACTTTTCCCATTCTGAGTCCCAAGAATTTTCCTGCTTTCTGTTCTTATCTTAGGAGCAAATTCAGACTCTAGTAACTTCTAAAATGAGACTGCATCAAACAGGTGAGATGGGTGCCTAGAGAAAAACTGAAGTTGATTTTAAGATGAGAAAATGCAAAGACAATGATTCTGACACACTCAAGTTTGCGGATGGAGATGAATATCTGCTACCACAATAGTGGGTACTGCATTTGTATTCCCCCCATTTAGGGGACTACTTATTTTATCGAAGATGAGTCAATGAAGTGCATGTCTGTGTGGCACTTCTTTTGTCTTAAAGCCAAGCTGAGGTTTATTGAACTCTGCTGAACTGCTAATGTCTTGCAGGGTGAAAGTATTTTTAAGGCAATTGAGCACCACAGAAAGAGCAGGATCAGAATTTGGGAAACCTTTGGAATCCACTCCAAATGGAATGAGCAGAAAGGAATCTAATAGGGAAGGAAGCAATTCACTAAAACATAGAAAGTTTTTTCTTCTTTTAGGAATATATAGAGAGAAGAGAATAGAGATAGGAATGGGATAGAGAAGATTGACTTTGCATACAGCACTATCCACTTATAGTCATTGGGTCAGAGGACAAACAGAAATTAATAATTCAGTCAACCCCTTGAATTCTCATGTTTTCTAAGTAACACTCGTCTCATTTCAAATCTACCCAGATCAGAACTTTCCTTTTGCTACCAGAATCTATCACATCCAAATGAACCCATCTCATTCATTTCCTTCACTTGGAAAATATTAGTTAAATACTTCCTAGGTGCCAGCCATCATATATGCAAAGAAAATGCCACATGATTTCTGCTATAGTAACAAAGACAACACAGTGTAGCACCAAACCCTATTTCCTTCTCTTTCTAGACACACATCTAGATGGAAATAGGCTAAGAGAAGTTCAAATAAGTTGCCCAACATCACACAGCTAGAAAAATTGCAGAGCAAAATTTAAACTTAGGGTAGAGCAATGTTCAAATGTACATGCTAGGCCTAGGAACAAACTATTAACTGACCATTCCCTATATCTAAATCCCATGCCCATCTGAATTTCAGAAAGGACTTCACTAGAAGTTAAGTTTGTAAGGGCTGTCAACCTCCTCTTTGGGTAAGTAGGACCATATGACTGAATCTAGGCCAGCAGAACATGGGAGGAAATGATGCATGTCACTTCTAGGCCTAACCTGTAGAGACCTCCTTCACAATCCCCCTTGGGCGCTATTTTCCCTAATCTGCCATCCAAATACCGATGAGCTAGTGGAAGATTCAGAACACCTAGGGGATGAGGAAATCACAAGATGGAAGAACCTGGGTCCTGACTGTGTGGAGTAAATCATTCCCAATTAACTCTCATTGGACTGTGACATGGGTGCAGAAAAACCCTCCCTTTATTGTCTTAAGCCATTGTGAGAGTTCAGTCTTGTTTGTTTCAGCAGTTAGACTACCATGAATAATACATGTATCCTAAAAAATACAGGAGAGGGGAATATAAACATATCATACCCCCAATAATTACTACTCTCAGAGACATCATGGTTTTCATAAGCTCTTTTTGGTAACAGATTCTTAAAATTACAGACCTAAAGGGAACATAACAGATCTTCATATGTGTGATACTTAAAACCAGAATAAAACATACAAATATTTCAGGGGCCAGGCTTCATATATGTAAGTGTGAGAATATGTGAACAGCAGTAAAATATGAGATAATAGGGAGTCATGAGAAATGGGTCCAAACCGGAAAACGGCATGCCTACACAAATAAACAACCATACCGACTCTGAAAAATTTATTGGCTAATCATGACCAAGTGGGATTTACTCCAGGGATGCAAGGATGGTTGAATATTGATAAATCAATCAATGTGATACACTACATTAACAAAAGGAAGGATAAAAACATGTGATCATCACAATAGATGCTGAAAAAGCATTTGACGAGATTCAACATCCATTCATGATAGGGGAAACATACCTCAACATAATAAAGGCCATATACAACAAACCCGCATCATACTTAATGGTGAAAAGCAGAAAGCTTTTCCTCTAAGATCAAGAACAAGACAAAGATGCCCACTCTCACCACTTTTATTCAACATAGTACTAGAGATCCTGGCCGTGGCAATCAGACAAGATAAAGAGATAAAAGGCATCCAGATTGGTAAGGAAGAAGTTAAAACTATCACTACTTGCAGATGACATAATATTATGGATAGAATAACCTAAAGGCTCCACCAAGAAACTGTTGGAACTAATAACTGAATTTAGCAAAGTTGCCGGA
The DNA here is from genome assembly GCA_029783875.1 of Phataginus tricuspis. Taxonomy (NCBI): domain Eukaryota; kingdom Metazoa; phylum Chordata; class Mammalia; order Pholidota; family Manidae; genus Phataginus; species Phataginus tricuspis. The sequence goes on from JAQQAC010008719.1 coordinate 325,587, forward strand.
TGCAAAATTAATACACAGAAATCTGTTGCATTCTTATATACTAAAAACAGACTAGCAGAAAGAAATCAGGAAAACAACTCCATTTACAATTGCATTAAAAAGAATAAAATACCTAGGAATAAACCTAAACAAGGAGGTGAAAGACCTATACTCTGAAAACTATAAGACACTCATGAGAGAAATTAAAGATGACACCAATAAATGGAAATTATCCCATGCTCATGCACAGGAAGAATTAATATTGTCAAAATGCCATCCTGCCCAAAGCAGTTTATAGATTTAATGCAATGCCTATCAAAATATCAGCACTATTTTTCAATGGAGTGGAAAAAATTGTTCTAAAACTCATATGGAACCACAAAAGACCCCAAATAGCAAAAGCAATCCTGAGAAAGAAGAACAAAGCTGGAGATATTAGGTTCCCTGACTTTAGGCTCTACTACAAAGCTACAGAAATCAAAACAATTTGGTACTGGCACAAGAACAGACCCATAGATCAATGGAACAGCATAGAGAGCCAGATATAAACCCATATATATATGGTCAATTAATGTATGATAAAAGAGTCATAAATATACAATGGGGAAAAGACAGCCTCTTCAACAACTTGTATTGGGAAAACGGGACAATTACATGTAAGAGAATGAAACTGGATTACTGTCTAACTCCATACACAAAGGTAAACTCAATATGGATCAAAGACCTGAATGTAACTCATGAAACCATAAAACTCACAGAAGAAAAGACAGATAAAAATCTCTTGAACATAACCATGAGCAACCTTTTCCTGGACATATCTTGGGCAAGAGAAACAAAATAAAAAATGAACAAGTGGGACTACATCAAACTAAAAACTTCTGTATAGTAAAGGACACCATCAGCAGAACAAAAAGGCATCCTACAGTGTGGGAGAAGATATTCATAAATGACTCATCTGATAAGGAGTTAACATCCAAAATACATTAAGAACTCATACACCTCAACACTCAAAAATCAACCTGATTAAGAAATGGGCAGAGGACCTGAACAGACACTTCTCCAAAGAAGAAATACAAATGGCCAACAGGCACATGGAAAGATGCTCCACATTGCTAATCATCAGGGAAATGCAAATTAAAACCACAATGAGACACCCCCTCACACCAGTTAGGATGGCCACCATCCAATAGACAAGAAATAACAAATGCTGGCGAGGATGCAGAGAAAGGGAAATCCTCCTACACTGTTGGCTGGACTGTAAATTGGTGCAACTGTTGTGGAAAGCAATATGGAGGTTCCTCAAAAAAACTAAAAACAGAAATACCATTTGACCCAGGAATTCCACTCCTAGTACTTTACCCCCCAAAAAACAAAGTCCTGATTCAAAAAGACATATGCACCCCTATGCTTATCACAGCACTATTTGCAATAGCCAAGATATGGAAGCTACCTAAGTATCTGTCAATAGATGGATGGATTAAGAAGACACAGTATATATACAGAATGGAATACTATTCAGCCATGAAAATAAAATAAATCCTCCCATTTGCAACAACAAGGATGGATCTAGATGGTATTATGTTTGGTGAAATAAGCCAGGTGCAGAAAGAAAAATACCAAATGATCTCACTTATTTGTGGAGTATAAAAACAAAGCAAAACAGAAGGAACAAAATAGCAGTGGATTCACAGACATCAAGAAGGGACTAGTTGTTACCAAAGGGAAGAGTTTGAGGTGGGGGGAGGGGGGAGAGGGGAGTGGGATAAAGGGGCACAATAATTTGCAATCACAAAATAAGTTGGTCACAGGGATGGTAGTACAGCACAGAGAATACAATTAATGATTCTGTAACATCTTTCTACATTGATAGCTAGTGACCACACTAGAAGGGGTGAGGATTTAATAATATGGGAAACTGCTGAACCACTGTGTTGTATAATTGAAACCAACATAAGTTTGTATATCAATGATACTTTAATAAATTTTAAAAAAAGGAAAGAAAGAAAGAAAGAAAACCCTAAAGACTCCACCAAAAAACTATTAGAACTAATAACAGGATTCAAGATACAAAATTAATACACAGAAATCTGTTATATCCCTATATACTAACAATGAGCATGCAGAAAAAGAAAACAATTTCATTTACAATTGCATCAAAAAGAATAAAATACCTGGGAATAAACCTAACCAAGGAGGTGAAAGACCTGTACTCTGAAAATTATAAGATGCTGACAAAAGAAATAGAAGAAGACACAAATCAGTGGGAATCTATTGCATGCTCATAAGAAGAATTAATATTGTCAAAATGGCCATCCTACCCAAAGCAATTTACAGAGTCAATGCAATACCTATCAAAATACCAATGGCATTTTGCAATGAACTAGAGCAAATAATCCTAAAATGTATATGGAACCATAAAAGACCCTGAATAAAAGCAATCCTGAGAAAGAAGAACAAAGCTGGGGATACCATGCTTCCTGTCTTCAAGCTCTACTACAAAGCTACAATAATCAAAATAGTATGGTACTGGCACAAGAACAGACACGCTGAGCAGTGGAACAGAAGAGAGAGCCCAGAAATAAACCCATGTATATATGGTCAATTAATATATGACAAAGGAGGCAAGAATACAAAATGGGGAAAAGACAGTCTTTTAAAAAACTGGTGTTGGGAAACTGGGCAGCTACAGGCAAGAGAATGAAATTAGATTACTCCCTAACATCCTACACAAAAGTAAACATGAAAAGTATTAAGGACCTAAATATAAGATATGAAATTGTAAAACTCTTAGAAGAGAACATAGACAAAAATCTCTTGAACATAAGCATGAGTTATTTTTTTTTCTGGACATATCTCCCCAGGCAAGGGAAACAAAAGCAAAAATAAACAAGTGAGCATACATCAAACTAAACAGCTTCTGTACAGCAAAGGAAATCATCACAAAACAAAAGGGCAACCTAGGGTATGGGAGAGTGTATTCATAAATGCTGTATCTGATAAGGGGTTAACATCCAAAATATATAAACAACTCATATAACCAACACCAACCAAAAACAAAAACAACCCAATCAGAAAATGGGCAGAGGACAGACATTTTTCTAAAGAAGACATACAGATGGCCAACAGGCTCATGAAAAGATGCTCAACATCCCTAATCTTTAGGGAAATGCAAATCAAAACCACAATGAGACATCACCTAGCACCAGTCAGAATGACCACTATCTGAAAGACAAGAGATAACAAGTGTTGGCGAAGTGTGGAGAAAAGCGAACCCTCCTGCACTGTTCTGGGGAATGCTAATTGGTGCAGCTACTATGGTAAGCAGTATGGAGCTTCCTCAAAAAACTAAAAATAGAAATACCATATGACCCAGTAATTCCACTTCTAGGAATTTATCCAAAAATAAATCTCTGATTTGAAAAGATATATGTACCCCTATGTTTATTGTGGATTATTTACAATAGCCAAGATATGGAAGCCACCAAGTGTCCATCACTAGATGAATAGAAAAGAAGATGTGTTATAAATACAAATGGAATGTTATTCAGCCATAAAAAAGAAATCCTGCCATTTGCTACATCATGGCTGGATCTAGAGGGGATTATGCTGAGTGAAATAAACCAGGTGGAGAAAGACAAATACCATATGATTTCACTTATATGTGGAATCTAAAAACAAAACCAAAAAATGAACAAAATATGAGTAGACTCATAGACACAGAGAAATGACTGGTGGTTACCATGGTGGAGGTGTTGGGGTGAGAGGGTGAAACAGGTGAAGAGGATAAAGAGGCACAAAATCTCAATCATAATATAAATTAATGACAGGTATGAAAGTAGAGGATAAAGAATATAGTCAATAGTTCTGTAACATCTTTCTATGTTGAAAGAAAGTAACTATACTTGTTGGGGTGAGCATTTAATAATATATGTAACTATAGAATCATTATGTTGTATTCTTGAAGCCAATATAATATTGTGTATCAACTATACCTCAATTTTAAAAATATATCAAAAAACCATTCATTGGCTAATAGTAAATGTCTATAGGTAACTTTGTTAAAGCCACAGTTATGTGGGAGACTTCACCTAGATGTCCATAGATGGCTCATTCTAGCTCTGTCAAGAAGTACTTTGGTATATAATATTTTCTTACCCATTTTCCTTTGGGGATATCATTTGAAGGGAAACCGTCCAGTCCAAGATATTACTGTTTCTGGATCTTAGTACTTTATTCTTTTGAGACCTGAAAGTTTTTATTTCTAAGAGTCCAAATTATTAACTTGATACACAATTATTGACAGTGTTGGCTAAATAATTGTGGGGCCCTTTGCAAAATGAGTATGTGGGGCTCTACTCAAAAAGCAGGGAAAAAGCATTGTTAAAGGAACTAATATTAACCTTTTCTTTTGTGGTTTCTCTCTTGATGCATCATGGTGTTTTTAATTTAATGTTTATTTAATTCTGTTCATTTAATTTAATTTTGTGTGATTAATTTAATTTTGCTATTCAATGTCATGCTCCCTCGGGCACAGAGATGCTCTGGGGAAATGCAGATCCCCACAGGTGCCTGGGGTTCCTCTCCATAACTTTCTGCACAGCGCAGTGCCCAGCTGGGGACAAGTGAGTCCTCCAAGGCACTGTCCTCCAAGGCCACACCCGGATGCACGTGGCACCTGGATCAGGTGTGAGTGAGAAACTTGGCACTGCAGAATCAACAACTGAATATGCTGTGGAGCTGCCAGTCAGGGGCGGAACAGTTGCTGCCACGGCGCTCCAGGGGATGCTGGGAGCATGCGCACCAGCCTCAACCCACGTGCTCCTACACCCAGACCCCACCCTCGGCCAGGGTCTCCCCCACCTCCATCAGGTAACCTAGTTGCTCCCTGCGGCACCACAGATGGGGAGTGGACAACCAAAAACCCAGGGAGGCAGGAGGTGCAGAGGTGGCGGGAGGTGAGGTGGTGGGAGGGGGAACCACGTGTGAGCCAAAGCTCCAAGCAAGTGCCCAGCCGTGCCCCACTGTCCCATCAGACGTATCTACAAAACACAAATTCAAAGCTCAAGTTAAGAATTTCAAGATGTATGCCACAGAGCATTAACCGCAAGGGTGGAGCCCTTCTGAGTGGGCGGCCCTTTGCCACTGCTCTGCTCCAAGACCCAAGAAGCCGACCTTGATTATGGACCATCTACTTATTACCTGCTAAGTGCCAGAGATGCAGTGCAATTAAAACAAACCAAGCCCCTGTCCTGATGGAGTTCACATCCTAATAAAGTCCTTATGGAAATGCACGATAACCATGGGAGGGGACAAACTTCAGTGAACAGTCTAATTACAGGGAAGAGTTAGCGAATGGTCAACTTTTGAGCCTATCTAAAGCTTTGAACTTTGCACAGCCCTGGGTTTGGACTCTGCTCTCCCATTTTTGCTAACAGTGTGACATAGGGCAATTTGTTTAATACTCTCTAAGCCTGTTTCCTCATCTATAAAATGGGAATGATAATACCCATTTCTATAGGCAAAGAGCTTAGAGGGGCACATGTTCATGTTCACTATTAGTATTATGTACTAGTAGTATTGATAGTACTAATATCTTTTAGCTTTACCTTATGAGCAGAAATAAAATACATGGTATAGGAAAAATGATACTGGGGGAAAAGAAGGGGAGTATTTAGGTGGAGGAAGCATTTATTTCATTGTAGCAAACTGACCCAGCTCTAGGTTATTGCTACTTATTTAATGCCAGCTGCAGTAGATCGCTCTTCTTTTCCCCAGGGAATTGAGCGACTGCTTTGGTGCTGTGTGCAGAAGGATCCAAGAGCATAGCTTCCTTTTATTTGCATTAAAGAAAACTTACGTTTTAAAGTTAAGTGAAGCACAGTTTATTTCTGATTTCTATTGGCAGGGAAACGATCACATGCAATGGACTTCTCACTAAACCACAGGTCACTGAATTTGGCGTTCATGTTCACTTCCACCAGTGGCCTGTTAAGTGCATTCTCTTTAAGCTCTGGAGAATTGTAGTAACACTTGTCTCATATACTACTGAAGTATTTTGAGGATTAGGTCAAATTCTTAAAATACTAGCCATTTAATGAAAGGCGTTTGCGTGAAGGGAAGGAAAAGCAATGTAGGAGCTCTCTTCCCTGATTTTAAAAAGAATCCAGGAATTGTTTGAAATGCAGTTGGATTTCTATGCATCTTGGTTGTGACCTTCCAGAAAAGCATTCATAAGTCTGTAATTTCCCAGGATGCTTTGCCAGAAATTAGTGCTGAAAAATCAGTTATGACGCATACACCCATTTGTCTAGATAGTAGTAGCTCAACACACACGTACTGACAAACGCTTTCATTATTTGTGGAGCTCCAATTCAGGAGAAAAGGGAGTGTCCTCACCAGAAATGGAAAGGCTTCTTTTTACAAGTTGTTCTACATAATCATACCCAGCTGGAAATACAATTATTCATGATAAAACACAAACTCCTTAGTTTTTTATACCCACTCTGAAAAACAGATTCTGTATTTTCTTTCAGTTGTTTTCAAATTTTATTTTAGGTTTATTTTCATTACTTAGCTTTCAATGCCCTCAAGTCCTGCCTAGTATACCATTAATATAAACTTCACCTAACCTGAATCCTCTCCATTCTTTTCTCTCATTCTGTGTGTGTGTTTATGTGTGATTTCAGCAATTTTCCTTTAGAGGTTCAACCCATAGCCCTTTTCTGAGAGCATGCGTGAAGTCTCCACAAATCTGGTCAGGACTCATTCCGTACAGTGTCTGAGGATTTCTTTTTTCTTCCCTGGGTCTCCGCATTTCCACACTGTTGGAAGTCCTTTCTGTGCCTAGCTGAAAGCCGAAGATGTCTAGGCTCTCCTGTGAAATAAATCCTTTCCATCTCCAGTTAGTATATTCCCTGAAAATCCGTGCACTAGGAAGAGATCACAGTGTTAAAAACCAGAAGAGCTGTGGGAAGAGGAGAAAAAGAGAAGGGAGCTGTGGATCCTGGACAGAAACCATTTGGCTCTTCATCTGGCCTGAGATACTTAAGCACTGTACCTTCAGCCAGATCCTTCAGAGACCCCAAGAGAATCTTGGACTCTCAGGAAACAGATCACTCCTACTCCATCTGAGTGAAATCTTTCTTGGAAAATAAATTGCACTGCACGGAGAGACTGAGAAAAAGAAAGTTTTGGGCTCCCATATGTCTATCTCAAATGATTTCTCCTCTCTCTGGAATACTTGAGCTTCTTCCTGCCTTGGGTTTATTTTGTTTAAAATAAATCTCAAGCAACTACCCAGAATTCAGCCACATAGATTCTGTCCAATTTTGGATTCCTTTAGAAATTAAATAGGTAGAAATTGTCAGGCACTATAATAGAATTTCCCTATATCTGCAAGGGAAAGTGAGCATATGACTCAGTATCTCCTAATTTAAATGACCCTCAGTTTTAAACAAGGTTTATGAAATCCACCATTATCTGTAATAAAGGTTCAAAGTGCCCAAAAGTGAGCTGGACAAATCTTGTTATGTCTGTTTAGGACCGATTACAATATTTATAGCCTGCCTTTCATATTTGACAAACATATCTATAAATGTGTGTGTGTGTGTGTGTGTGTATAGAGGAACACTTAGATGCCTGTACCATCACTGACACTTTTTTGAAGGCCTTTATGGAACTCCTCATTGTAACTACTCCTGAGGATGGGGAGATGTGGGAAGAGAGGCTGACATGTATTTTGAGGCCTGCTGGGTGCCAAGTACCATCTTCAGCATAAAGCATGGAGGCTGAGATTGTGTGAGAGATTGTGAGTAAAGTGCTTAGCAAATATCAGTAATGGCTACTTTCATTATAATAGTATATCTCATTATTATACAGTGTCTTATGATATAACATATCTTAGTTAATTTTCTCAAAACCCCTATGAAGTTGGTATCATTATTCCTATTTTGCCTCCTGAGGAAGCTAAAGGAGGTTAGGTAATTTGCACATGTTTGCTTAGCTGCTAAGAGATTGAGTGAGGGATTCAAATTCAGGTCTTTCAGATTCTAAATTTGTTCTCTTTTTACTATGCTGCAAAAAAAAAATTTTTTTTGAGCTGCATCATGTTATGGAAACATTCTGCTCTGCTTTCCATTATCTATGACACTGCTTCACGGGTCTGAGCTTGGTCCCAAGCAGCTGTGTTGAGCAGAGGGACTGGCACCCCAGGGTGAGTGTGTCAGGCAGCACGTGAGAACACTTGCGCAGCTAGGTTTGATTGTTGCTGCCATTACACACCTGTCCCCAGTTCCTTACCTGGGAGAGCTCCTGGTAGGACACCACCACCCTGCCCTGACTGACGCTTGCTCATCGTCTGAGGCTTGGTTAAACAGCACGTTCCTAGGAAGGCCCTTGTACCCAACCTTCTGTTTTTTTTAGTCATTCATTCAGCAAATGTTTAATGGGGGCCAACTATGTGTCAGGTGCTCCTCTATAAGCAGGGGCACACTGCTGAAAACTCCCTGCCCTGGTGGGGCTTTGGTTCATGTTCAGGTAAGATTCCCCACAGCATCCTGAAATTCTCATTTATAACATTATATGCTTGTGCTTGTTTATTCATAAAAAATAACGCCTTCCTGCCCCACTAAATACAAAAAGACACAGACTTCCTGAGCTTTTCTCTGCTAGCCCAGAGGTTTGCACTTAGTAGGCCCTCTGTACAGATTTGTTGAATGACTAACTAGCAGTGGGGCACATTAAGTCATCTTTCTTCTCAGGAGCCCAGCAGTGGCACCCCCAGCACCAGCCCCCAGGACCTCCTCAGGTGCTGTGGGCTCAGGCATGCAGCCTGGCAGCAAGATACCGAGGGTCCACAGTCTGAAAGAGGAGGGCTCGGAGTTGTGACCTGCCTCCTGTAAATGATCCCTCCCCTGCCAAAGCAGACAAAGGAATTCTCTTAGTGTTAATGCAAGTGTAGAATGGTACAGCCATTCTGATGAACATTCTTGCAGAATTTAGTCAAATGAAGTATACACATGTCCAGTGTTCCAACAGCATAACTTCTAGGTATAGATCCCAGGTCCATAAGGAGATGTGTATGACAATGTTAACTGCAATGTATTTGTGTCTGTCCATCCCTGGAAAGCAGATGGTGAAAATGTTGTGGAGGCATATGAGTGGGCATTATGCAGCAGTTAGGAACAACGAATTAGATATACATACAACGGTATGGAATCTAGCAATCTATAGCCACACTAATATTTCATGGGAAAGGTAGGAAACATTCTAATAAGATGTTTAATATACCCATTTATGTAAGTTAAAATTCCATAAACACAAGGCATTACATGTTTTGCAAAACCAAATGCAAATAAAATATCCATACTAAATACACTGAAATGCTGGCCTGTGGTAAAGGAGCATGGAGTGGTGGTGGGGATAAATGGAAATGAATTCACATAATAATGCCATCTATTACACAAATTAACTTATAAGTAAAATAAGGGAAAGGCCTTGCATGGACTATTGATGTCACTAAAGAGACGGTTCCCAAACGAACAGACATTGTTTTCCAGAACATCCTCCCTTTCTGTGGCACCACTTGCCAGACGTGTCTGTTTTGTCCATCCCTGATGCCACCTATAGGTTGCATGGCTTACAAAGGCACTTTGAAGTATCTTAAATTTGTTCCTTCTTCTGTAATGGTCCCTGTGGCTCAGATTCCCCCATGGCGGGTGGTTTAGGACTCCTGCGCTCCCAGTGTCTGCTCTTGTTTTGGAGAACAGGAGAATTTGGCAAAATAAGAATTTGCAGTTGGCTCAGCTGGTTCTGATGCAGGAAACCACTGTGAATTAGCCATTTCTGTTTTGCTGAGAATGCGGAAGCCTAGCCTGCTCAGTCATTCCGACGCGACACCTGGGAGGAGTCATGCAGACATGTTGGCGTGACTCCAACTTCTAGTTTGGAGCTGGTGCCGTGTTGGTGCAGCTGTGGTCTTTAGCTGGATCTGGAGTTTCCTGAACACAGGCAGGTGCCCTGAACTCCTCAGTGCACCCCAGCACTGTGGTCCCCTGCCATTGTCGCTGTGGCCTCGTCATTGTTCCCAAATCGCTGTTCCAGGGCTTCAGTTCTCCAGGCAACAGAGAGACCCCAGCACATTGTGTGGCACTGGGCCCTTGCTGTTTCTCAGCAGGCAGCTGTACTTCTCACATGGGGGTTGAGAGTACCCAGAGGGTCCAATGTAAAAGCCATTGTGTTGATTAAAGATGGCGGCGTGAGAGGTGAGACAGAGGCTTCCTCCTAAAACCGCATATAATATGAAAATAAAGCTACTACAACTACTCTTGAAAGAGCAATGGGAAAGAGAACTACAATAAACTGCATACACCTGGAGACAAGAGCAGCCCTCACAGAAAACGGTAATGTACTAAAGCTGTGGTTCTGCATGATCCAAGCCCTTCCCCCACCCCAGCTCACCGGCAGGAGGAACAGGAACGGAGCTGAGAGGGAGTTGAGAACGGGGACTGCTTAGTACCTAACTCTGGAGATCTACTCTGGGAGCACAAACCTACATTTCATGGTGCTTGCATGATGCTCTTGTAATTAGGAGCTTGGAAAGCTAAGACAGGCGGAGTTCCTGGAGAGACTAAGATTCCGGCTGCTTGTGAGATCAGGGATCCATACCCAGCTTCTCCAGGATGGGGGAGGGGCAGGCAGTCTGAGAGACTTCCTGGCAGGGAGGACCTTGGCAGGAGGCCTGCTGAGGGGGCAAGGACTGCACGGAGCTTGCTGCTCGGGAGAAAGGACAGGTGGACAGGATTGTTCGGGTGTACTCTGCCCAGCAGATTGGGGGTTTTCTGATCTTCAGGTGTGCCAGCTCCCTGGCTGCCTGCACGGCTCCAGGAACCCCTTCTGTGACGGGCAGACTAGTGCACCTTTCGCCTGGCCAGCCCCACCGGGCTTGCAAACCTGGAAGCCCTTCCCTGGTGTTGGACCAAACGGAGGGAGGATCTGTCTACAGCAACTTAAAAGGCAAAGCACAGAGGCTTATACCTGTGTGCTCAGCCCACCAGTTCAGACAGTGGAGACAGGCATAGCAGCCAGGAACCAGGAAACAGCCCTTTCCTCCCCCGAGGCACCAATACCACTCCCCTACAATCCCTGACATTGCTTCAGGGGCTGAGCAGCTCCAGAGAGTAGAGCTTCTGGGCACTAGAGGGCTCCATACACAAATATGAAACGCCAAAGGAACCTGGTCCAGAGTAAAATTATGAACACAACTCCTGAGAAAGATTTTAATGATATGGACCTTATGACTCTCCCTGAAAGGGAGTTCAAAATAAAAATCATTCACATGCTCATGCTCACGGAGGTACGGAAAGATATTCAAGAACTCAGGAATGAATTCCGGTCAGAGATCTTATGACTCTCCCTGAAAGGGAGTTCAAAATAAAAATCATTCACATGCTCATGCTCACGGAGGTACGGAAAGATATTCAAGAACTCAGGAATGAATTCCGGTCAGAGATCCAATCCTTGAGGAACACAATGGACGGTGTTAAAAGCAGATTGGATACGGTGGAGGAGACGATAAATGAAATAAAATCTAGAGAAGAATAATACAAAGAAGCTGAGGTACTGAGAGAAAAAAGGATCTCTAGGAATGAAAGAATATTGAGAGAACTGTGTGACCAATCCAAATGGAACAATATTCGCATTATAGGAGTACCAGAGGAAGAAGAGAGAGAAAAAGGGATAGAAAGTGTCTTTGAAGAAATAATTGCTGAAAACTTTCCCACACTGGGGAAGGAAATAGTCTTGCAGTCCACGGAAGCCCACAGAACTCCCAACACAAGGGACCCAAGGAAGACAACACCAAGACATGTAATAATTCAGATGGCAAAGGTCAAAGATAAAGACAGAGTATTAAAGGCAGCTAGAGAGAGAAAAAAGATCACCTACAAAGGAAAACCCATCAGACTATCATCAGACTTCTCAACAGAAACCTTACAGGCCAGAAGAGAATGGCATGACATATTTAATGTAATGAAACAGAAGGGCCTCGAACCAAGAATATTGTATCCAGCACGATTATCATTTAAATATGATGGAGGGATTAAACAATTTCCAGACAAAGGAAAGTTGAAAGAGTTTGCCTCTCATAAACCACCACTACAGGATATCTTAAACGGACTGCTCTAGAGGGAAGCACCCCTAAGGCTAAAAAGATGTCACCAGAGAAAATAAAATCATAGCAAAAAGCCATTGTGTTCAAACAGCCTGCAGAGAACCTAGAATATTTGGGGGATTCTATAAGCCCAGATCTAGGCTATCACAGGATAGCCTAGAAAAGCCAGAATGAGAGAACAGTGGGGGCTGGAGAGAATGGAGCGTGCCACGGTACTGAACTAGCCCAGCACACGACAGAGACAGAGCCTTATACAAGGGTGTTGGGAGGGCCATAGGATTCCCTAGAGGCCTCAGATAGTGATTTTGGATATTTTGACCTCTGGTTTTATCTCCAAAGGAGCACAGCAAGGCTTAGAGATACTCTGAGAGTTGGAAGAGGAAGAACTTCATGATACCACTGTAAAATCGTGGCCTATTATGGGACAACATGCTGCACTATGCCACACTGCAGATACAGATGTTTATATGTTGTTAAGTAGAAAAACTGTCATAGATAACCATATAGAATGCTATTATTTATGATACAAGTGTGAATTTTTTAAATGTAAAGTTATAATGGACTACAAAATTTGTAACCCTCTTTTGTCATTTTTCTAAGATCCTCAAAAAAAATGGAAATGACCTGAATATCTCAACCTCCAAGAAACCTGTGGTAGAGGACTAATTAGCAGATGTTGTGAGGAAATAAGTAGTGTTAGAATTAAATAGAGGGTTAAAACTAAGGAAGAGGACACCCAGATATCCCTGACCAGTTCTTGGAAGATTTTTGTTTATGTAAATTTTTTTCTCTTTAAGGAAATAATACATACTCATTACTGAATATTCATAAAGTGCAGATAAATACAAAGATTACAGTTAAGCTGACACTACTCAGAAATAACTGCTGTAAAAATTGTGCTGCTCAGATATTTTCTGTGTGCATGCTATGTACACACATGCACGCATGCCCCCACCTTAGAGTCAGAGGACACAGCAGTTTTTCTACTTAGCAACATATAAACATCTTACCTTCTTGTGTCTATATAGATACATACCATTTTAGTTAACAGCTTCATAGTTTTCATCATGTAGATATGCTATAATTATTTAACCAAATTGATATTGATATATAGGAACTGATAAATTTATATTGATGAATAATTGATAAAATATACTAGTCATTTCAAATTTGTCAGTACCATAAACTCTCCAGTAATTAACATCCTGTTTGTTCGTCCTAACACATTTATCCAACTATTTACTTAGGGTAAATTTCTAGGGATGGGATTTCTAAGTCAAAGACTTTTTGAAAAGGCTTTTATACATGTTGCTAAATTTTCCTCCAGGAAGTTCGCACCAATTTACCCGCCCACCAAAAGCAGGCGTGCACCTCTTCCCCGCACTCTCACCAGTGCCGGATCCTGTCAGCCTTCTCAATCGCTCCTAGTCTGACATCTGGCTCCTCTCTTGAAGCCTGGGCTCCACTACCAGTAGCAGAACCTCCTTCAGCGTTTAGCAGGCGTGGCACTTTATTGTTTAAAGGGCTACTTTCCCGAGGGACCAAATCAGCTTTCTCCATAAGCCAGTGAATGTTTATCCTGGTCTTCAAGGCTGAACTAAACTTTCCTTTAAATGTGTGCCTGGATGTCTGCGTTTTACTGGCAAGGGTAGATTGAGTTTACTTCAAAGCTGAGTAAAATTAATGACCAAGGGAAGGATCATCTGTGGTCGGGACTGGAAAATCATTGTCAGGACACCACTCAGTTGCACGCAGGTCACCATCCCTCTGATTTATTTTAGAATTCAGGCTAAACAATGTTGTTTATGGACTTCTTAAAAACCTTTTCTTCAGTCATACTATTTGTTTTAGGCATTTAAAAAATTTGTTAATAATGACACAGCTCACTTAGATCTAACAATATCAACATTTTGTATACTTCATTAGATTTTTTTAACTAAAGTGGTAGTTATTAATAATTATAGAAATTAAGACATTTAATCTCAGAATAATTCAATCTTATAATTTATGAGTTTTTTTCCATTTCTGAATATTCTTAACATTACTTCCATAAACACACACACACAAAACTAAATAATTTTTTTTCCTCCAGGAGTCATTGTCTTCCCAAGAATTAATTTTCTGTGCCTCATAAAAGAAAAAAAGACGGTCTAAAGCAGAGCTCCTAGCTTTGTCTGCCAGTTCCCGAGATGGAGAAGCCATTTGTCAGCTTGAAGTCGCCCTTGCATCAGTCAAGGGCGAAGTTCAACGAGGGACACCACATTGGTCCTCAGTGATCCAGGTGCCTCTTCTCAGCCTGATTTTTGCAAATAAGTTGCAAGTGATAAACTGCAAAAGTGACTTTGCCCATTGTAACTGTTATTCTGGAATAAGTTTGCCGGATGGCTTCTAGGGCCTGTGACTGAGGATTAAAAAGGAAAGAAGGGCCAGTTGCAGGCGATGGCTGAAGGAGGATAAATATGTGAATTGGTAGCAAATACTGCTGATTATTTCCCGCACACAAGACGCAGGATTTCAAACTGGGGTGGCGTGGGCTAAGAGTGCAAACTTCCAAATTAGGCAAAAATGACTCCAAATCCCAGCTCTGTTATGTTCGCACTGTATGACCTTGGCCACATTTTTTTTCTCCTCTAAGTTTCAATAATAGTATTTATTTTTGGATAGTTTCAAGGATTAAACAAGTGAATGTATATAAAGCTCTTAGGATAGTATTTGGTGCATAAACTACTCAATAATAGAGTTGCCATTACTACTCACTGAGACACGGAGAATCATCTTTCCCATCTTAGATGAAACTCAATATATTATACTTCAAGGAAGTTAGACAAATTACAGCCCATGTGTCAAATATAGCCCACTGGCTGACTTTGCAAGACCTGGAAAGGTCAGCTAAGAATGATTTATACATTTATAAATGATTGAAAGAAGATCAAAAAGAAGAATAATATTTTGTGACATATGAAAATGTTATGAAATTCAAATTCCTGTATTCATAAATAAAATCCTGTTGGAACACAGTCAAACCCAATGTTTACATATTGTCTTTGGTGGTTTTTCTGCTACAAACGCAGAGTTGAAGAGTAGCACTAGTGACGAAATGGCCTACAAAGGTGAAAATAGTGACTATCTGGCCCTTTATAGAAAGTTTGCGGACCCCTGCTTTAGGAATCGTTGAGCATGGAGCACGTGAGGACTTCCATCCTTGCTCAGGATCAAGGAGGTTGCTGTCATTTTCCCCTTCCACACATGTTGCTTGTTTTTGCTAAAGGAGCCATTTGGTCAAAGCTGTTCCCTGCAACCCAGATGGATCATCCTTGGCGATGGTGTGCTGGTCACTGCTGAACAACCAGCTTTACAGAAGGCAAAGAAGCCCTGATCTGTATCGGTAGCTGATTTCCATGGTTTAAATACTCACACCATGTCTGATTTCAAGCTACCAACATGTCATCAACTGGTTTGCAAAATTCTTAAGACTTTAACCATGGGTTCTTATGAGCCATGCCAGCATCAGCACATCATTGCCCTTGACCTGCACTGAGAGCCTCACTAGTGCTCTGCAGCCTGGAGCTCAGGTGCCACATCTTGACTGCACAGAGGACTGTTGTCTTGCCAATGAGTTTCAGCCCCGGGCAAGTTCGCTATGGGATCGATGGAATCAAAGAAAATGACAGCAAAAGGTCCTTTGGGGTGAAAGGGTTTATTACCTGGCTTGTTTTCCCAGCAGTAGGTCGAGCACTAGCGTCTCTGCCTCCGACCAGAGCACTGGGCCGAGCTCTCTATATAGCAAAATAAAAGCTTATTGCCTAAAGGTGTGGAAGCAGTAGCCTAGCAACAGGCCAGTTACATCATCAGGTGGTTTAAGTTCAGTGAGGATCCTGGCCATAGGAACCCCAACTTCCCCGCAATCCACCCCACCAGGATTCTCGCCTTACAATCTACACACTCTCATCTTCCACAGTGGTCCCTGTGCAAGAAAGCTGGAGCACCGTAACCAGATTCCACAATAGCAACAGAGGATAATAACAACTTAGAGATAATAAAAAATTAAGATACAGGTAACAAAAATTATAATAATCCTCAAGCCAGAGGAGGTTCCTAATAACAAAACATTATAATAATCCACAAGCCAGAGGAAGTTCCCAATTCACAAAGAATTTAGGGGCGATAAGACACATGTTTTAATGCCACCAACATAGGCACATCTTGTCCATCAGGTAGGATGCATGCAAGAGAGTGGTCCTGTGATAGGACTGTAGCAGGAAGGGGGTCCCTTCCAGGTCTAGTATACCATACTTTTACTCCTTTCCCCGTGGGGGTTACTGAAGGGTCTATATATAGTGCTACTGGAGGTGCATGCACTGGCCATAATGATAAAACAAAACTCCCTGGTAAGATGCTCCTACCTTCTGGCCGTTCAGGATATACTACTGTGACTTTTGGCTGCCACTCTGCTGTTATTCCAGGAATACACAGGAAGCCAGCCTCCAGGCCTTGTCCCCAAGGTGCCAGGAGAGCCAGCCATCATTGGTCCATGTGTCGAAAGGTCCAAGGCCACGTCCACTCAATGGAGTCTCCGAGGTTCAGTGCAGTTGGTGCTGGCAGCAAGATGTTATGCTGGTGGCCGATCCTCAGCTTCAGTGATTCTTCCTTGGTTTACACTTGCAGTTGTATAGGGGAGGCAGCCATATGTTAACAGTGTTAACATGTCTACAGGGCTCAGGGCTCCCTTTCAGGGTCTCTCGTTCAAATGTCGTAGCACGGTCCATAAGCGCACTGACCATCTCCACAGACTATTGGTATCTGACTTTAGTCCGGATTTTAACAAGCCATTGTGCCTCTCTATCATGCCTGCTGCGGTAGGATTGTATGGCACATGAAACTTCCACTTGATTCGCAGCTGTCACACCCATTCTTGCAGTGTATGTCCAGAAAAATGGGTGCCCTGATCACTCTCAATTACCTGTGGTCAGCCATAGGCAGCAAAGAGACACTGCAGGCCTCTTTTGGTCGTCTGCTCATCTGTACAATGGGTAGGAAAAGCAACCAGAAGTCCAGTAGCTGTGTCCACACAAGTCATGGTATATCGATATCCTCCTGACACAGGTAGAGGCCCAATATAGTCTATCTGCCACCTGACAAGGGCTATAGGCCCCTTAGCTATTGTCCCATGTTGCTGTGGAACTTGGTGTAAGTCCCTTTTGGAGCACATGACACACTCCTGCCGGGCCCTACTAACTTCTTCAAAGGTCAAAGGCAAGCCCTACCGACGGGCTGCAGCCCACACTGTCTTTTGCCCGGCATGCAACAAACGCTGATGTAGCCATTGGGCTACATCAGAGGCAGGCTTTCCTTCTAAGCAACATATCTGGGCCAATTTATCTGCTTCATCATTTCCTGGGGATGCCAGTGGCAAATGACCTGTCACATGGTATACTGTAATTATTTTAGTCTGACCACAGGCCCATAAGTCTTGCCACAATTCTTACCCCCAGAGGGTTCGGTGACCAACCAGCCAGTTGGCATGGTACCAGGCTGGTAGCTACAGGGTCAAGCCCGATAGACAGCCCAGCTGTCAGTGCAAACAACTATAGGGGAGGGCTCCTGGCTGATCACAAGCTACACAGCCTGCAGCTCTTCCCATTGGCTGCTCTTCCTCTCACCATCTTCCATCCATATGGTCTCAGTCTTAGGATGGAAAGCTATGGCCCTCGATTTTGGGGCCTGCCCACTCTGCTACTAATGGTTCAAAAGCAAGTTCTTCCTGCTTTTCTCTAGTATATGTTACCAGCCCCAACACGTGTTGGAGTTCTTCACTCAGGGGCTACTAGAAAGGGCACTTCGCTGCTGTAGGTAAGCACCCCACTTGGCTAGTGTGGGTGTTTGTGCCACACCACTCCCCGGCTTTTCAGTCCAGTCTTGTACCTACGCCAAAATGGGATAAGTGCTTATTACCTTTATCGGGGCCATTCCAGTGATGGGTTCTGTAGCCAGCAAGACATGATACACGGCAGCCAGTTGTTCTTCTATCAAAGTGTATCATACATTTGCCCCTTTCCAGAGTTGTGACCAGAATCCAATGGGTTGGTGAGTTCGTTCAAGCCGCTGCCAGAGACCCCAGCCATAACTGTCTTCAGTGACATGAACGTGCAGCTCACAGGGCCTTGATGGGTCTATCACACTCAAGGCCTGCACGGCCTTGACTGCCCATTTTGCTGTAGTAAAGGCGGATGCACATGTCTCATCCCAGTCCCACCTGACACCCTTTCATACCAACCGGTATAAGGCTTCAGAATTTGTGCCAAGTGCAGGATAAACACTCTCCAGTACCTAGAAGACCCAGAAACTCCTGTAGCAATGCTACAGTTGTGGGTATAGGAAAGGCCTGGGCTTTATCTATAACTGCTTCTGGTATAATTTTGGTCTTACCCAACCAGATGACCCCCAAGAATTTGACAGACAAACCAGGTCCCTGAACCTTGGTGCTGTTCACAGTCCATCCTTTCTCCTGTAAATGTTGCAGCAGTCTAGGTGCTGCACCTTCTAGATCTGAAAGAGAATCAGACGTGAGCATGACATCATCAATATAATGGCAGAGCCGCACCATTGGCAGTTTCTCCCATGTAGCCAAGTCCTGGGCTACAAGTCCATGACAGATAGTGGGGCTGTGGAGGTGTCCCTGTGGGAGGACGGTGAAAGTCCATTGCCGTCCTCCCCACGTGAAGGCAAACTGTTCCTGACTTTCCTGCTCAATATCAATGGAAAAGAAAGCATTAGCAAATCTACCACATAATAGTATGTTCCTAATTCATGGCTGAGGGTATCCATCAAGCCTGCAATAGAGGGGACAGCAGCATGCATAGGGAGTATGACCTTATTCAGTTCTCTGTAATCCACAGTCTTACACCAGGAGTCATCTGGCTTTTTTACAGGCCACACTGGGGAATTGAAAGAACTATGGGTGGGCTTTATAATACCCACCTTTTCCTGCTCCTGGAGAGTTTCTCCAATCTCTTTATGTCCCCCAGGCAGTTTGTATATTGTTTAGTATTATTCACCCACCGAGGTACAGGCAAAGCTATGGGTTGGTGCCTAGCATATCCCCTCAGACTGCCTTCACCACACGTACTCTCAGTCTGAACTCACCTGCAGTGGTCCGCAACCATAGACCCTGCAGGATATCAATCCCCAAAATATACTCAGGGATAGGAGATATATACACGGTATACTCGTTTGGGGGTAGATGCCCTATTCCAGAAGGGATTTGGGCTTTTTTACTCTGATAGCCTTCCCCCCATATCCATTTATGATAGTGGGGATCCCATGGAACTGCTCAGGGTTACCATGAATCAGTGAACATTCAGCCCCAGTGTCCACCAGAGCCAGGACATGTTATATGTTCACTGGGGACCAATGGATAGCTATTTCAGCATGTGGTCTCCGGTCCCCCTGGTCCCTCAGGGCAGATACCTTGACCTTCCCCTCAGTCAAACCATGTTCCCCTATCACCTTCCTGTGTGAGCTCAAGTGAGGTTGGCTCACTTTCCAGCAGGAAGTCTTGTAAACACACAGGCCGGACTCATGGCTCTGTCTCTGACCTCTGCCTCTTTCATCTTAATGGTGGAACTGCTGCTCTGGTTTCAGTTGTTGCCATAGCTCTAGTAAGATCCTATTTGACTTCCCATCTAATTTCCTTCCATCTATTAAATCAACCCACATCTGGGTCCTTGTAACCTTCATGGGGCCCTGTAAATTTTTCTTGTGAGTAACAGGTCTTATCTCTTTCCGAATTCTCATTGCTTCAGCCTCTCCTAAGTCTGCTACTGTATGTGTCACCTCGCTTATGGGATGCCCCAAGTGAGGGGAAAGAATGGCCACTAGAGACCCAAAGAGGGATGTAGGAGAAGTTTGAAGTACAATATTTCTCATCCCAATAGTGAAGATCTCTTCATCTGGGCCATAATTCTCTGGACTATAGATGGCATTTCTCAAGCCTAGCTCTCGTAGCACCTGTTGGAGTTCAGCATATGTCTGCCATCTAACAGGAGAGGATGGTGGATCACCCGGATTGGGCCACACAGCATGAAGTGCAGCCATGAGCCAATCGAGGAGGGAGTGACTCCCTGGGATCTGATGTACATTTTGTAATCGCTGCCTCAAGGCGGGCTGCACTGTCAGGGAAGACAGCTTTCCCATCTCTGACCCCGACAGAACAATTCCATCCACCCCTACATCCCACAGACGCAGAAGCCAAGCTGATGTTGGCTCCGAGGGCTTCTGCCTAAACCGGGAGCCCAAATCCACCAGCTCAGCCTGAGTATAGGGGCGGACCATAGAGGGCTCCATGACCTGGGCAGGGGGCTGCTCCTCTCCTTGGGGAACCTTCAGCTGCTGGGTCTTTATTTTCTTTGCAACCACGGGGCGTGCTTTCAATACAAGAGGGGTCAGTGCCTCTGACATCACCCCTTCGTCTTTCTCCAGTTACTCCATTACTGGGGCTGATGGCACCTTTCTCTCCCCTCCCCCGAGCGCCTCCTCTGCTACAACCTTTACCTTTTCTACCGTACCTCGCAGCAATGCTACCTCAGTCTTCAGGTCTCTTACCTTCAGCTCAATGCTTCGCAGCTGATGTTCTTGTGCCACCTCCGCCTGTGCTTCCCTCAGGAGTTTGTCTTTTTCCTTGATGGCCTCTTCCTGCTTCAGAACACCTGGCAGTGCTGCCGTCTAGTCTCCAATGGCTCCTCGCTGCCTGCGCTCCCGTGCCGCCTCCTCTCGCATCAAAGCCATCTCCCTCCTCAGGGAACCCACAGACGTTTGCAGCTCGCGTTCTTGTGCCGCCTTTTCTTGGGTCTCTTCTGTAGACCTTTTTCATACTGTGAGAAGCAGCCAACCCACAGTCCCCTCTGCCTCACGGGCACTCTGCCTCTCAAAGGATCCACTTATTTTAACAAGGGCCACCTCTGCAGCCTCAGGTGTCACCTCCACTTGCCTCCAGTCCTGGGGTGGGGCCCAGCCCTCTAGGAGGGAAGCCACCTCAGACCACATACCCATTGGGGGACAGTCCACTGTCTCCCCATTCACAGGGGCAGCCCGCTGAACCACCCCTCCCGTGTCGTTTTCCTTGATCAACAATGAGCCCTGCTGACTTTCACCAATTGTCTTGCCAATGGGTTTCAGCCCCGGGCAAGCTCGCTATGGGTTCAATGAGACCAAAGAAAATGACAGCAGAACGTTTTTTGGGGTGAAAGGGTTTATTACCCAGCTTGTTCTCCTAGCTGTAGGTCGAGCACTAGCGTCTCTGCCTCTGCACAGAGCTCTCTATATAGCACAGTAATAGCTTATTGCCTACAGGTGTGGAAACGGTAGCCTAGCAACAGGCCAGTTACATCATCAGGTGGTTTAAGTTCAGTGAGGATCCTGGCCATAGGAACCCCGACTTCCCCACAACTGTGATTGGTTGTTGAGCCTCGAAGGAGGGGGCTTAACTTAGGTGTCTGTGAGGGGTTTATCTCAGAATACATGTTATTCAGAAATACCGATCACCTACAAGAGATTTAGCATAGAGGAAAGCTGACGTGTGTGGCGAGACATAATGCCGTGAGCAAAGTCAATGAGAAATACAGTAAGAGATTTGATCCATTCTGTTTTTCACTGGAGGGAGGATCTCAGGGATGCTATAAACCCTACAGATTCATCTGTTTTACCCTTGTCTCCCTAAAGATGGCCCTTTTCTAGTATGGCTGAAGCAGTTGAGGACATCTCAGGAGAGAGCTTCCAGCCAAGAAGAACAGCAAATACAAAGGTCCTGGGGTGGTTGCCTCCTCATTCACTTCCTCCTCTGTTATTCCTGAGGGACTTGACCCTTCAACTCTGCTTTTACTTTTGGAAAGATGGAGCTGATTGTTTATGCATTGATTAGACTGTGAGCTCCTAGAGGCTAGAACTCTATTATTTGTCTTTGCATCCCCAGGGCCTAGTACAATGCTAGTCACATAGTAAGTATGTAATAAACAGGACACATCATACAACAGCTGATTACTCTAACTCCCTCTCCATGCATCCTCTCTGTGTTCTTTCCAGCAATTTGTTTAGGGTTTCTGAGAGGGAATCTTATCTCCATGAAGCAGGCACTACCACTATATCTTACTAAATCCCTTCCTCCTTCCTGAGGCAGCCTACACCTTCCTCTTTCCAAAATGGGGCTGAGTTTTCCTCTTTACACATCCCAGGCACGAATTTGAAAGTCAAGACAGAGAGGCATAGCAAGCATTTTTAAATGAGTGTTGCCAGCAGAGAGAACAGAGCTTTAGAAGTCTTGAGGGTCTACCATGATTTTCTACTTTCAGACCAAGTCAGAGGATGGAGTGGGGGAAAGAAGCAGACTGTAGAACCTGTTTAACCAGTGTGTGAAAATTAAAGAAAATCAACTCTGATTTTCTTCTGCCTGAAGAGTTTTCATTTAGTCTTTATCTTCTTCAAATCAACTGCCAACCAGTGTCGCTCTCATTCCTCCCTCTTGTCCCCTCACTCCTTTCCTCTGCCCCATCAATCCCTCACTTTTTTTGTGCTCCATGACTTGGTATAAAGACAGGTGTCTTGAATTTGGTGTGGAGTCCATTCCAGGCTATTTTCCTGACATGATCAGGACTGTGCAGCGTCAGCTATATAACAAGAACTGATACAGGCAGGAAACTACACTAACTCATAAGATGTTATTTTTTGCATCCCTTGCTTTATTGATTATAGCCATACTCCAGGAACATACTTGTATTGAAGTTTAAGCATGATGTATAAAAGCCTGCAGAGTGTTCTGAACACAGGACAATTCTAGTTAGACCACCAGTCATGCTAACAAGGAAGGACAGTTTCCATTCCTTCTCAGTTTGAATGGAAAGCAAATTTCTGATTTGCCTGTGGTTTGTGTGCTAGGTTATTTAGCTTGGAAAACGAGAAGGCTTTGCTGGGTTAGGGAGGTAAGCCCTTGGTTAAAAGAGACAGACTAAACCAAATGAAAGATTTATTTCATTGAGCCAATTTCTAATTGTTGGGTTCTTCAGAGACCCTTGAATAAAGACCCAGAGATAGGAAAGGCTTTTCTTCTTCTTCACCTTTCCTAATTTTATGTGTATGTGTGCAGTTTTAATGTCAGCCTTTAGAAGAAGGGATAGTGAATGACTATAGACCCATCCAAGGGTTATGACATTTACTGTGGTTCAAGGTAAATACTACATTTCATCAATTCTAAGGCATACATTTTTTTCACATTTTAATATTCCTAATATCAGAATGAGCCTCACAATCTACAATATACGACAGTTTAATTGGTAGTGACTTCTAAGTTTCTTAGTGATACCTGAATTAATGGTGTCTGGAACCATCAATGGTGTTTTGGTTTCATGACATATGATGCCTGATACTTTATCTGTGCCTGTAGCTGTAAGGGCAGAGCACACCCGTTAAAGTCTCCATAGGTCATAAAGTCAAGGTATTGGCCCATTAAAGGCCATCTGTGTCATCTCCAGTATTACTGGCTAATGGTCTGCCGTGTCTCTATATATTATGTAGCTCACAGATAGAGTTCTTGCTACAACCAGGAATTTTCTAAGCACTTAATACATCTAGCCTCCCAGCTCCGTGAAGTAGGCATTGTTATCCTGTTTCTATCAGGGTCCAGGCAGGAGAAAGAAACCATATTTAAACAGAGAAAATGGAATAGGAAGAACAGTTAAGCAGGCACAAAATTGAGCGCTAGTAACTAAAAGCGTACAAAGAGAACTCCAAGGCATCCAGGAGGCAGCAGGTACCATACCCAGGGCTGGGGGAGGAAGGGGAAGAGGCTGGAGTTACTAAAACTTAGGAGTGTGGTGGAGAGGAGCTCCAGACCCGAACCTCAGGCCTCTGCGGGGGCTGAGGTCTGCGAGGGGGGCCCGGGGAAGCTGGCTCTGCAGGCGTTGGAGAAACTGTAAGCTGGGTCTGGCTGCTCCTGTAGCAAAGAACTGCTCCTGCTGTGGCGGAGGAGCTTTGGGGCAAAGCTGCTCTCAGGAACAGGAAGCATGGGGACAAGCAAATCCCTTTTCCTCTTCAGCCAAACTGTGGTGTGCAGCGTCACAGCCTCAGCATTACAGCCGACAGTGTGGAAGGTGGGTTTGGAGACAAGAGAAAAATAGCTCCCTTCTGACCCAGCCTTATTTTTACATATGAAGAAACTGAGCCACAAACATACTAAAAGCAGTGAGTACATTACCCTAAATCACACAGATGTGAAGACAGCAAGCCAGCAGCTGAAGCCAGGTCCCC
Organism: Phataginus tricuspis; assembly: GCA_029783875.1. Taxonomy (NCBI): domain Eukaryota; kingdom Metazoa; phylum Chordata; class Mammalia; order Pholidota; family Manidae; genus Phataginus; species Phataginus tricuspis. Next base: position 350,029 of record JAQQAC010008719.1, read on the forward strand.
CTGACCCCATACTCTGCATGCTTAATAACCACAGACTTCCCTCCTATCTTTTGCCTCCATATGTGTGTTTTTGTTTTGCTTTTCATTTATTCAGCCAACAGCCATTTCCTGAGTGTCTATTCTACGTCAGGCACTGTGCTCAGCTCTGGAGAAAAGAGCGGCAAACAAAACAGCCCCCATACTTGTCCTCAGGGGCTGACCACAGGCTCTGCTTCTATGGAAAGGACTTTGCTGCCCTGAGGCTGGTGCTCTCTCTTCCTCCCTCTGACTTTCTCCCCTGTCTGTGTGTCTAGTCTGCAGGTGTATATGTTTCTTTCTTTTTAAATTATTTAATGTCTGCCCTTCCCTGCCTTGCTGTCTTGATCACTTTGATCTGTCCTTGTCCCTTTCTCTTCTTATGCTACTTCCTTTTTCCTTCCTGATATTGTTCTTTGTATTAATGGCCAAAGTGCAGACCCAAATGTAGGCTCTGTTTTGCGTTTCCCCTTTCCACAAGTTTCGCAAGTGAATGAATGAAATAGCTTGTAGTCCTTTATCTTAAAACACAGGCACAGAAATCAATTCAGTGGACTTTTGCTAATTGGCCTTTCATTTTCTTACATGGCCAGCTTCTCCGAGGTAATCAGTCACTGAAAGACTAAAGCAACAGATCAAAGGGAGCACGGCATGTGTGATCGTTCTCACGAGTAGGGCTTCCAACACACAGTCATGACAGCCAACTCCTTCCTGTTTAAAGAGTGACTGTGTGTGTGTAACGCTTAAGCCTGGGGAACCAGACTACTTTGAGTTTGAACCCAGGTCTTCCATCTTCCAAGTGTGTAGCAATTTGTTACTCAACCTTTCTATGCCTGGATCTCCTCTTCTGTAAAATAAGGGCAGTAATATCTCATGGGGTTTTGGGAGAGGATTGACTGTATTAATGTACAATGGCATTTAGAAGAGTACCATGTCTGTAATAGGTGTAATTAGCTATCATTACTATTTATAACACAAATCATACCATGGAACAATGGCCCTTATTCCCACCATCCACTCATTCTGTTTCTCTACACCCTAGATCACAGCTCTCCCGCACTCCTGAGTCATGAGCCTCCCTTTCTGTGATTCTGCTCACAAAGGTATTGAGAAAACACAGAGTCTTAAAACTACTGAGTTGAGCAACTTATTCTGATTGTATATGACAGAAATCGACTCAGTTTAACCGAGAAGGGTTATATAACCGGGACATCCGGGAATAGAACTAGTAGCCACAACTCGATTCAGGGCTTCAAATGAGATCATCAGGGGTCTCACCGCCCGTTAGTCTCTCACCTTGACTTCCATTAGCTTCATCCTCCTTCTGCGGGCAAGCATTTTCCAGGCGGTGACAAGGATGTCCTCTGGCAACCCACGTTTTCCATCTTCCTAACTGCCCTTCAATGTCACACTCAAGAGCACTTCTCTGCTGAGAGTCTACATGTATCTCAAGCAGAGGCCTCCCCCAGAAAAACCCTGCCCTCCTGGGTCAACTCTCTATCCCTGGGACTTGAGGCAGCCGTGGTGCCTTCTGCTTATCTGGAATGTTAACTCCAGTGTCCTGGCCCAGATAGTAAATGTTCCCTTTACCATTTTTCAGGTGGGTTTGGGTGTCATCATACATACAGGGCTCTTGGTGCCTGGTTTTGATAATCCAGCATTCCCAAAACTGGCCTGTGTGTTAGGCCCTCCCCATGCCGCGTCCACACCGCAGTGATACCACACCTGCCCAGCGACCCCTGGCATTTTGAGGAGGGCTCCGTGAGGCAGCACTGGGCGGGGAAGAAGTATAGGGAGATAAGAAATCGGTGGGCATTAGCGCATTTTGTCAGCTCAAATTCTAGCGTCAGCAAGCATCTCGTCTCATTTCTGCCCATTTCTTCCCTCTTCTCATATCTCCTGTCAGCCATTCTGCCTTTTTTTATGAACTCCTTTCCAGTTAAGTAGATGGTGGACCTCTGATAAACAATTTTCCGAAGATCTAAATCTCTGAACCTCTTTAGTCACTGAGTTAAGCAATATGAAGAATCATATTAAATGTCCTAGATTTCTAAAACTGTACAGAAACTTGTGATGTGCTTAAGTGGTATCAATGGCTCACTTTAAAAAGTAGTTAGTAGAGGGTACAGGTGAGACTGCGGTGTCTGGTCACCCAGTGGTTAGTTCTCAGAAACAGTCCCGCGAAGTCAATGAGCAGGCCGCTGCCGTTCCTAATCCTGAAGGGCTCTCTGAGCTTTGGGGGGCCCCAGTCGGCTCTCGGGGTATGAGCCCCCAGTCCAGCAGTTCCCTCTTGGCCACCCAGGCTCTGTCTGGCAAAGGCCAGAGGTGGATTTGCTGGGGAGGATGAGGCTGGATTCCTCGGAGTGGGGCCACACACTGAGAAACTGGGTGGAACCCAGGGAGTGTGGCCACCCCCAGTTTCCCCGGAGGGGCTCTGAGACCTGGGGGAGGCAGTGACCCATCTTGCAGGAGGGGCTGGGCTGGGAACGGCAGAGCCTCATCTTTCAGAGGTGGAAGCCTGGGACACCGGGGGGCAGGGAGTGCCATATAAGGCTTCTGGCCAAAGGAGTTAGGAACTGGGTGGCCAGGACAGCTGTTTCTTAGCTCTGGAAAGTTAGGCATGGCCAAGGCCTTGCTGGTGTGCCACGCTGGCAAGGCGGCAAGGGCTCCCGTGAGACGGTCTGTGAAGCCCTCTGGATGAACCGCCCCGTGGCCACGTGCCTGTGCTTCTGGGTCCATTACCCCAGTGGCACCGGGCGTTTCTTTCCTGTGAAGGCGGAGATGGACACAGACTGGTCGTACCCAGAATGTCACCTGTCAGGAAGTCGGGAGGCAGGGAGCTACCACTGCAGGAAGAGGACTGGCAGGTAGAAAGCGTGTTTGCTGAGCCTCGTCTGCCGCTCCGGCCGCTGCCTGTTTGCATGCTGAGTGTGCGCGGCAGGAGGGGAAGGAGAGCCCTGTCTCTCTCCCCCCACTTCTCAGGAGACGCCAGGGGTGCCTGGAGAAAGTCATGTTCTGTTTTTGACAAAACTTACTCGAGGGCCACAAAAGTAATTCATATTTGGTTTTGGGGAGGAAGAAATACAAAATGTTTTTTTTAATTTTTATTTTGGTATCATTAATGTACAATCACTTGAACATTATGGTTACTAGACCCCCTATTATCAAGTCCCCACCACATACCCCATTACAGTCACTGTCCATCAGCGTAGTAAGATGCTATAGAGACACTACTTCTCTTGTAAATACTGCCTTTCCTGTGTTCTCCCCCCCCCCGCTACATTATGTCTGCTAATCGTAATGCCCCTTTTTCCCCCCTTATCCCTCCCTTCCCACCCATCCTCCCCAGTCCCTTTCCCTTTGGTAACTGTTAGTCCGTTCTTGGGTTCTGTGAGTCTGCTCCTGTTTTGTTCCTTCAGTTATTCTTCTTTGTTCTCATACTCCACATATGAGTGAAATCATTTGATACTTGTCTTTTTCGGCTTGGCTTATTTCACTGAGCATAATACCCTCTAGCTCCATTCATATTGTTGCAAATGGTAGGATTTGTTTTCTTCTTATGGCTATATAATATTCCATTGTGTATATGTACCACATCTTATTTATGCATTCATCTACTGATGGACACTTAGGTTGCTTCCATGTCTTGGCTATTGTGAATAGTGCTGTGATAAACATAGGGGTGCATCTGTCTTTTTCAAACTGTGCTGCTGCATCCTTAGGGTAAATTCCTAGGAGTGGAATTCCTGGGTCAAATGGTATTTCTATTTTGAGTTTTTTGAGGAACCTCCATACTGCTTTCCCCAATGGTTGAACTAATTTGCATTCCCACCAACAGTGTAGGAGGGTTCCCTTTTCTCCACTTCCTCGCCAACATTTGTTGTTGTTTGTGTTTTGGATGTTGGCCATCCTCACTGGTGTGAGGTGATATCTCATTGTGGTTTCAATCTGCATTTCTCTGATGACCAGCGATGTGGAGCATCTTTTCATGTTGGCCATCTGAATTTCTTCTTTAGAGAAGTGTCTATTCATGTCCTCTGCCCATTTCTTAATTGGATTATTTGCTTTTTGTTTGTTAAGGTGCGTGAGTTCTTTGTATATTTTGGATGTCAACCCCTTATCAGATACATCATTTATGAATATATTTTCCCATATTGTAGGATGTCTTTTTGTTCTACTGATGGTGTCCTTTGCTGTACAGAGGCTTTTCAACTTGACATAGTCCCACTTGTTTATTTTTGCTTTTATTTCCCTTGCCCGGTGGGATATGTTCATGAAGAAGTCGCTCATGTTTATGTCCAAGAGATTTTTGCCTATGTTTTTTTCTAAGAGTTTTATGATTTCATGACTTACATTCAGGTCTTTGATCCACCTTGAGTTTACCTTTGTGTATGGGGCTAGACAGTAGTCCAGTTTCATTCTCTTACATGTAGCTGTCCAGTTTTTCCAACACCAGCTGCTGAAAGGGCTGTCATCTCCCCATTGTATATCCAAGGCTCCTTTATCAAATATTAATTGACTATAAATGTTTGGGTTAATGTTTGGATTTTCTATTCTGTTCCACTGGTCTGTGGGTCTGTTTTTGTGCCAGTACCAAATTGTCTTGACTACTGTGGCTTTGTAGTAGAGCTTGAAGTCAGGGAGTGTAATTCCCCCTGTTCTCCCTGTTTGATTCCTCCTTCTCTGGATTGCTTTGGCTATTCGGGGTCTTTTCTGGTTCCATATGAATTTTAGAATTATTTGTTCCAGTTCATTGAAGAAAGCTGTTGGTAGTTTGATAGGGATTGCATTGAATCTGTATATTGCTTCAGGTAGTATAGCCATTTTGACAATATTTATTCTTCCTAGCCAAGAGCATGGGATGCATTTCCATTTGTTATTGTCCTCTTTAATTTCTCTTAGGAGTGTCTTGTAGTTTTCAGAGTACATGTCTTTTGCTTCCTTCATTAGGTTTATTCCTAGGTATTTTATTCTGTTTGATGCAATTGTGAATGGAATTGTTTTTCTGATTTCTCTTTCTGTTAGTTCATCATTAGTGTATAGGAAAGCAACAGATTTCTGTGTGTTAATTTTGTATCCTGCAACTTTGCTGAATTCAGATATTAGTTCTAGTAGTTTTGGAGTGGAGTCTCAAGGGTTTTTTATGTACAGTATCATGTCATCTGCAAATAGTGACAATTTGATTTCTTCTTTACCAATCTGGATGCCTTGTATATCTTTGTTTTGTCTGATTGCCATGGCTAGGACCTCCAGTACTATGTTGAATAACAGGGCATCCCTGTCTTGTTCCTGATCTTAGATGAAAAGCTTTCAGCTTCTTGCTGTTAAGTATGATGTTAGCTGTGGGTTTGTCATATATAGCCTTTATGATGTTGAGGTACTTGCCATCTATATCCATTTTGTTGAGAGTTTTAATCATGAATAGATGCTGAATTTTATCAAATGCTTTTCCAGCATCTATGGAGATGATCATGTGGTTTTTTTGTTCTTCTTTTGGTTGATGTGGTGGATGATGTTGATGGATTTTTGAATGTTGTACCATCCTTGCATCCCTGGGATGAATCCCACTTGATCATGGTGTATGATCCTCTTGATGTATTTTTGAATTCGGTTTGCTAATATTTTGTTGAGTTTTTTTGCATCTACATTCATCAGGGATATTGGTCTGTAATTTTCTTTTTTGGTGAGGTCTTTGCCCGGTTTTGGTATTAGAGTGATGCTGGCTTCATAGAAACCGTTTGGAAGTATTCCCTCCTCTTCTATTTTTTGGAAAAGTTTAAGGAGAATGGGTGTTATTTCTTTTCTATATGTCTGGTAGAATTCAGAGGTGAATCCATCAGGTGCAGGGGTTTTATTCTTGGGTAGTTTTTTGATTAGCGATTCAATTTTGTTGCTGGTGATTGGTCTGTTTAGTTTTTCTGTTTCCTGCTTGGTCAGTCTTGGAAGGTTGTATTTTTCTAAGAAGTTGTCCATTTCTTCTAGGTTTTCCAGCTTGTTAACATATAGATGCTCATAATATTCTCTTATAATTCTTTGTATTTCTGTGGGGTCCGTCGTTATTTTTCCTTTCTCATTTCTGATTCTGCTTATGTGTGTAGATTCTCTTTTTCTCTTAATGAGTCTGGCTAGGGGTTTATCTATTTTGTTTATTTTTTCAAAGAACCAGCTCTTGGTTTCATTGATTTTTTTCTATTGTTTTATTCTTCTCAATTTTATTTATTTCTTCTCTAATCTTTATTATGTCCCTCCTTCTGGTGACTTTGGGCCTTCTTTGTTCTTCTTTTTCCAGTTTCAATAATTGTGTCTTTAGACTGTTCATTTGGGAATGTTCTTCCTTCTTTAAATAGGCCTGTATTGCAATATACTTTCCTCTTAGAACTGCCTTTGCTGCGTCCCACAGAAGTTGTGGCTTTGTGTTGTTGTTGTCATTAGTGTCCATATATTCTGTGATTTCTGTTTTGATTTGGTCGTTAACCCATTGATTAATTAGGAGAATGTTAAGTCTCCATGTATTTGTGAGCCTTTTTGATTTCTTTCTAAAATTTATTTCTAGTTTTATACCTTTGTGATCTGAGAAGTTGGTTGGTAGGATTTCAATATTTTTGAATTTACTGAGGTTCTTTTTGTGGCCTAGTATGTGGTCTATTCTGGAAAATGTTCCATGTGCACTTGAGAAGAATGTGTATCCTGTTGCTTTTGGGTGCAGGGTTTTGTAGATATCTGTTAGGTGCATCTGTTCTAGTGTGTTGTTCAGTGCTTCTGTGTCTTTACTTATTCTCTGTCTGGTTGATCTATCCTCTGGAGTGAGTGGTGTGTTGAAGTCTCCTAAAATGAATGCATTGGTGTCTATTTCCTCCTTCAATTCTGTTAGTTGTTTCACATATGCTGGCGCTTCTGTGTTGGGTGCATATATATTTATAACGGTTATATCTTCTTGTTGGACTGACCCCTTTACCAATATGTAATGTCCTTCTTTATCTCTTGCTACTTTCCTCGTTTTGAAGTCTTTTTTGTCTGATACAAGTACTGCAACACCTGCTTTTTTCTCTTTGTTGTTTGCGTGAAATATCTTTTTCCATCCCTTCACTTTTAGTCTGTGTATATCTTTGTGTTTGAGGTGAGTCTCTTGTAAGCAGCATATAGATGGGTCTTGCTTTTTTATCCACTCTGTTACTCTGTGTCTTTTGATTGGTGCATTCAGTCCATTTACATTTAGGGTGATTATTGATAGATATGTACTTATTGCCATTGCTGGCTTTAGATTCGTGGTTACCAAAGGTTTAAGGGTTGCTTTTTTACTATCTAAGGATCTAACTTAACTTTCTTAAGTTATTGTGAATGCCGTCTGATGTTTCTTTATCTCTCCCTTCCTATTCTTCCTTCTCCATTCTTTATACATTAGGTGTTTTATTCTTTGCCTTTAGTTAGTATTTGTATGGTCTGCTTTCTTTGCTATGATTTTATTTTCTCTGGTGATGTCTTTTTAGCCTTAGGGGTGCTTCCCTCTGGAGCAGTCCGTTTAAGATATCCTGTAGTGGTGGTTTATGAGAGGCAAACTCTTTCAACTTTCCTTTGTCTGGAAATTGTTTAATCCCTCCATCATATTTAAATGATAATCGTGCTGGATACACTATTCTTGGTTCGAGGCCCTTCTGTTTCATTACATTAAATATATCATGCAATTCTCTTCTGGCCTGTAGGGTTTCTGTTGAGAAGTCTGATGATAGTCTGATGGGTTTTCCTTTGTAGGTGATCTTTTTTCTCTCTCTAGCTGCCTTTAATACTCTGTCTTTATCTTTGACCTTTGTGATCTTAATTATTATGTGTCTTGGTGTTGTCTTCCTTGGGTCCCTTGTGTTGGGAGATCTGTGGGCTTATGTGGACTACGAGAGTATTTCCTTCCCCAGTGTGGGAAAGTTTTCAGCAATTATTTCTTCAAAAACACTTTCTATCCCTTTTTCTCTCTCTTCTTCCTCTGGTACTCCTATAATGCGAATATTGTTCCATTTGGATTGGTCACACAGTTCTCTTAATATTCTGTCATTCCTGGAGATCCTTTTTTCTCTCTCTGCCTCAGCTTCTCTGTGTTCCTGTTTTCTATTTTCTATTCCATTAACTGTCTCTTACACCTCATCCAGTCTGCTGTTAAGCCAGTCGATGGCTTGTCTCATTTCTGCATAGTCTTTCCTCACTTCCCTCACTTCCTCCCTCAGCTCGTGCATATTTCTCTGTAGATCCGTCAGCATGGCTATGACTTTTATTCTGAATTCTTTTCAGGAAGACTGTGCATGTCCATCCCTTCAGGCTCCCTCTCTGGGGTTGTCTGGGTCTGAAGCTTTGTCTGTACCATATTCCTCTGTCTTTTCATGGCTATAGAATTGGTTGCTGGTAGTTGCCACGTATGTCAGCTGGGCTCTTTATGACCACTTCGCCGGGTTCCAAGTCCTCTCAGGTGTAGCTGCCCACTGGCGCGCTGGGGTGGGGGAGTGCTCGGGTCCCGCCGGGTCGCGGCTCCGTATCTCACCCGCCTCGCCGGGTGTCAAGTCCTCTCAGGTGAAGCTGCACGCTGTGCGCTTTCCTGTGTATTCTGGTCTCTCTTTTAGGAATAGTTGTATTTGCTGTGTTTTTGTGAATAAATATAATGTTGGGAGGAATTTTCTGCCGGTCGGTTCACGTCGCCATCTTCCCGGAAGTCTTTTATTTAAAATTTTGTAATGGGGTTTTCTTGTTTTCACCCCTAAATTAGTTGAAGGCTCTCGGCCTTAAATTAAAAGCAAGATATTGCACTTCTAATGTAACTCGACTGTTTCAATTTAGGCATAAATGCCGTGTTTGACAATTAAGCGTGTAATTGGCACTGAACGAAGAGGGATGTAGTCATAGGCCTTACGCGGAACAGTTGATCATGAGGAGGCCAGTGTGCTCATACGGAAGAGCCCCACCAAACCCTTAAAAATGGCATTGTGAAATGCCAGCTGGTTTCCTCCAGCCTCATTGTTCCCATTCTTTCTTGATGCAGTGATCCATTTAATATGCATGCAATAGAATTTTTTACAGAAAATAAAAATAAATTGAAATCAATCTAGTCATATCACACCCTCCCTTTTAAATCACCAAAGGAGTAATTGGTACTACTAATAATGAAAGAAATGTTCACCCCAAGAGCAAGGGTATTTTCCTTCCTAATTATAATGACTATGATTAAGTTCAGGAAATTTAATGTTGATTCAATACTATTATCTGAAAAACACTGTGTGTTTAATTTTGCCATGGCCCCAGTCCATCTTTAGCGCATCCTTTTCCTGCCAGTCCAGCACACCCTGCTGCATCGAGCTGTCACATCCCTCTAGCCTCCTCTGATCGAGAATACTCCCTCAGCTTTTCCCTTTCAGGTCATTGTTATTTTTGAAGAGTGTATTTCAGTTGCTTTGAAGGATGTTCCTCCGTTTGGCTTGCCATCTTTTGATTAGATTCAAGTTATCACTTTTTGTAGGAATGGGTTTTATGTATTTTTCTGAAGGTGAAAATCAGTGTCATCTGCCCTCACGTAGCACCATGGGCTCTGGAGCCCCGTGAGACTTGTTTTGAAAGCCTGTCCCTGCCATGTCCTGGCAGTGTCAGCTTGGGCAGGTTACTTACTGCAGCCCGGCATCTTTACCTGCAGTTGTGGAAAGGATATAAATGAGACCTGTCTCTAAAGGCTGTAGTAAAGATTAAGAGAGTTAATGAATTTAAAGAACTTAAAACAATGCCTAACCCCTAAAAGGAGCCTAATCATTTTTATTTTAAATATCAAATGACTATGAAATAGACTAATATTGCAAAAATTGAGTGGTTTTAAAGAGTGCTTTAGGCAATGGTAGCATTTGGGGGTTGTGGGGTCTACATCCCAAGTGTGCTTTGGGATGTATAATCTCTGAATTTTGAAATTTATGTTAAGGAACATAAATCATACATACATTTTGTCTAGTGTGCTCTCTTTATATGGGAGACTAGTCACGATATCACCAGATAATCTTTTCCTGGGAATCCCTTATATTTCTTACCAGACAGATCCCTGGGACTCTTCTCAAAACACAATTTCAAATTGATCTGCACAAGGCCTTATGTGAAGATGTTGATAGATTCTGGGTAGGCAGAGACTGGCTTGATGAGGTGGCCTTGTTATTTGAAAGGAATGAAGGTAATTAGGAATATTTTAATGCACCCCTTGAAGGTGTGATGCAACTTCGCTTTTTATTGATGATGTATGAGACCTTGGTGGGATCTTTTAAAATAATATATATATATACATAGTTATAAAGAACAAAACCTGTTTGTAAGAAAAATATCATTCACCAACCATTTTAATTGAAGATGTCTATGCCCTGCATGCCAGCAATTCCACTTCTAAAAGACATATAAGAAATTAGAAGTAAGCCGAATGTTCATCAATGAATGAATGGACAAGTAAATTGAGATTTAGCCAACAAATAAATCCCATAAATCAGTTAAAATGTTGACTAAAAATGTTTTGCAAACAACACTCACAGATTGAATGCATTCACATAAATTCTAGAAACATATCATATATATACAATTGTTCACACCCATTTTATTGGAACACATAAGTAAAGCAATAGAATTAAAAATAATTGAGAAGGAGACACAACAACTTTAGAATAGTGATCTCTGGAAAAGAGTCAGGGGACTAGAATTAGGGGGAGGTTTAAAAGGTCCGACAACTCTATCTGTAGTCTTTATTTCTTATAAACAAAAAGAAATGAAGTAAATAGGCCAACATGTTTAACAATCACTGAATCCAGGTGGTGGGAATAAAGATATTTTCTATATTCATTCTTTACTGTTCAAAATGTTTCATAATAAAATAGAAAACTTAAAAGAAAGGGGAAAAAACCCTTTCTCTTCAAATATGAGATTATTCTCCTTCCAGTGCCAGGACCTGGGCCCTGTCCATGTATTCCACTCAGGGAATCTATTGCAGCAAGGTGGGGAGCATGGTTATTTACGTGTCTGGCTTTGAGGAAGGTTTCCTTACGGTACACCATTTCCTGTCATTACATTTTTGGATGTAAACCCTTCAAAAGCAGGGAGCAGAACTGTTTTGCACAGAGTGGATGAGCACCTGCGGAGCAGGTCCCCTTTTTGCCCCAGAACTAGCAGTATTTTGCCTACGGTTGCCTGCCTGAGTCCAAGTTGGCTTTCCTTGAGTACTAGTGCTGTCCGCTCATGCTGAGTGCTGCCTTCACGGAGCCCACACGCTAGGATGGAGACCGACACCAGCGCCTAACTCAACTGGACGAGAGAATGACCTAGAGGCAGAGCCCAGGCAGTTAATTCAGACCAGGATGGCAGGGGGAGGGCATGCTGTGATTTAATTTCCCACATATTGGTGTCCCTCTTTGGGACCTGCCTTGCCCTAGAGACTTGGTTAAAAATGAAGCTCTTACCTGGAGGGAGTAACTATTCAAGCCCTCACCCTCCACCATCACATTGGCAGGTTGACTGTCAGAGTGGCCCCAGGACTTAGCTAGACCACGACAGTCCGACTAGGAGCGCCAGGCTTGCATCTGAGACCAGGAACAAGTCTGGATGTTTGAATAGGAGCTGGGCAGAACAGTGAAGGCACAGGCTTTGGGAAAGTCCTGACCATGGAAAGGGCCTGGGAAGCGCTGAGTAGGAATCATGAGGAGAAGGCATAAAGTGGCCAATAACAAGATTATGGGACAAGGCCGCAGGCTTAGGGCACGAGGCGGGGAAGACAAGAAGTGGCTGGCTCACCCACCAGAGCTCATGTGCACCCTGAGCCTGTGGCCTCTGTACAAAGGCCTCAATAGTCTGTGACACAGGGAACTCAGTAAATGCCCACACACTCCCTGGGAAGGATGCTGGCCGTGGCAGTGACAGGGCTGCCCGGGAAGCCCCTCCGTCTGGGCAGCACCCCCAGGGGCGCTGGCGGCTGTGCGCAGGTTAGCCTGGGACCTGCCTGGGCTGTCCCACAGCTTTTCAGGTTCCAACTGAATGCCCTGATCGTGCCTCCAGCAGTTCACGGGTCCCTCCGATGGGCTCGCTCTGCGGCTGCTTTGTCCATTGGAGGCTAAAAGCAGCTTTGTGGAGCCGAGCTGGGACGGACTCACCGGCCGGCTCACACTTTGTGCGGCCCTTCACCCACATTCTGAATCCTTCCCCCGCTTCTTTTATCTTATTCTTCATGACTTGGAGAGTTGTGCTGCCTTCTCAAGGAAATCTTTGGTCCTCCCCCTTCATGCTTCCTGGAATGGGTTAGGAGGACCTCCCCTGGGGATCCCCACAAAACCTCTTTGTATTGTTGCATTCCACTGTTGCATTCCACCTACAACTCAGTATAGTATTGATGTGTTTGTGTGTCTGTGTCTCTGGTCTGCTGAGCGCAGAGAGGCCTTCCCTTGTCCGCCTCGTCTGCTCTGTGTTTAGTACCTGGTACAATGCTTATAATGTTAGTTCAATGGACTCACGCTGATAATGAGCAAGAAACTCCTGTTCTCTATTTGCTACACTCTGGCCCACTGATTTTCTCTTTTGTTTGTTTTGTTTTGCTGTGTTGGTACATAAGCAATACTTGAGAGCATTCTTGTCAAAATTCAAGAAAAAATACACAGAAAAAGCATAGAGAGTAAAACGCACATATACTTCCCCCACTCCATCCCTACCTCACTCCGCTCCCCAGAGGCCACTGCTGTTATCATTTGGGTTTGTAGTCCCTCAGAAGTTCTCGATGGGTTTACAGGAAGATAGGTACATGAAGAAATATGCCATTTTGTTTTGCGATATTGCATTTTGCTTTTATTGCAGAGCAATTTTGGTGCAACCCAGGTCAGTGTGTATAGCCTATCAAGTTGTTTTTAACTGCTACAGAGCAATCCAGAGACTAGGTAAAGGAGTAGGATTGGCTTAAATATGAAAGGAACATATTAAAGGATATTAGCCAGTTCACAGAATTTGTGGGAGGGCAGGAGTATTAGAGCCTGAAGCCATGCAACCAGGAATGCCCAACCACTGTATGCATGAGTGTTTGGGGTGGCTTCTGCAGCTAAGACCACACTGCCACTGTGTCCCAGTCCCTGTGGTGTCCTGGCTGGACTCCCAGAGCCTCTCCAGTGCCAAGCTGAACGACCCACATGCCTCCACCCTGCACTTGCTAGATACTTGCTTTCCCCCCAGCAACCTCCTCTGTCACTACCATGGTCACTTTTCCATCCGAGAGGGGACCAGGCAACAGAGCAACCTCTAAGAGAAGAGCAAATGTCGGGTTGCCACAGTGAGCCATGAAAACATAATGGTATCTGTTAACAATAACCAGTTAACTGTTAAATAGAAAAATAGGTCCTATAAAATAGCAACAACAACTGTGAAATATGTAGGAACAATCATATTACATTGGAATATGTAATTAGAATCCAGGCCTCGGGTGTTCACATCCCACGTAGAGGCAGGAGGGGTAGAGTTCATCCTCACTCGTTACGGTACCAAGGAAGGTGAAATGTGATTTCAGTCCAACACCTCTCATAGACACTAAAATTTGTTGACAGAATCATAATTAAAATGACAGATGTGTTCTTGAATTAATTAAAAGCTCCCTTTTGTGGAGGATATACTGCAACGTAGAGTTTATTTTACTATCTAACTACTCATGCACTGGGTCCCTCTACTAATTTCCACTCCATTTAAACACACACACACACACACACACACACACACACACACACACAAACACACACACACACACACACACACACA
>JAQQAC010008719.1:363829-549399 GCA_029783875.1 Phataginus tricuspis
ACACACACACACACACACAAACACACACACACACACACACACACACACACACACACCACACATGGGGAGAGAGAGGAGGAAGAGACTGGCCTCTGGTTCTTCAATATGACAGCATGAGTAGAGCTCAGTTGTTTGAAGCATTTTTGATGACTTCCTGTTATCATATTATACATTTACAGTAATCCTGTTTTCTGAGCCCCAACTCAGATGCATGCTTTGAGTAAAAAACTTTGAGTTTTCTCTTGGTTTTATTGGTGCTCCTCTCCCACAGCCCTGAGTTCAGTAGTTTGGTAAGGATTGTTTGTATTGAGTGTATTTTGCTGTGATATTCATACCTTTGAGTCATGTTCACTTAAAAAACATCTTGGATGTAGACCTTATTCCAACTTGGATGTAAACCTTGGGCAAACCATTTGGAATTTCTTTGTCTCTTGGAAACTAAGAAAATTATATATACCTGGCAAAAATTAGAGAACTAAGTGAGGTAATATGTAAGAGAACATTGTTGGGGTGAGAGAACTAACCAAGCCCTCTAGCAGAAACAAGATGAAGTAGGAACCGGGACTGGAAAGCAGGCTGGGCTGGGCAGAGCCCAGTGTAGAGACGCCCTGTGACATACAGACAAGAAGCCAAAGGCACAAGAAGGACAGAGGCATACAGACAGCTGCAGTGCAAGCCTGGAAACACACCATGTGCACACAACTGCACAAGCATCTCCGAGGCCCAGGCCCGGGCCCAGCAGAGGTCTCATTCTCTCAGCTTTTTAGTGACCCACACCTTCCTCCCCTGCACACAGGAAAACACTGTCTTTTCCTCCCACTCCTATTACCTTCCCATCACTTGTCACACAGCCAGCCTGAAAACAGGTTTGAGGTGGTAGGCAGAGCCCCATGTGGGAGTTTTACTTACTCACACACTAGGCCACCTGCAGGCCTCGGACCTGCCTAATGAGGGAAGTGCAGTTAGAACAAGTTGTCACATGAACAACAGAGCAGCAGGCTCACCTTGCTGTACACATCACTTAGGAGGCCATCTGGATGGGAGGACGTCCTCTTTGGCCCGAACTTCCCATGTGAAAGGCCACCACTTCCTACTGAGGTTATGCATTCAATCCGAAGACTCGGCTGTCAGATCTGGAAGAAGTGAATGCTTATCACACATTTTAAAATGAGAAGACTACATCATGGGTACTTATTTTTTTAAAATAAAATCTAGAATTTTCTCATGAAGAACCCAGTCATGTTCCTTTTTATAATGTTAAAAACATAAATCTGTTAAATGTAAGCAATTACAATATGCCATACTATTAAAAATCTTGTTTGGGAATTTTTTTTCATTTTTTTTAATTTAAAGAGCCTTTTTGAGAAGCCCCCACATATTTTGCTAACTTCATTGTCCACTTTACATTTAGGAAAGCAAGGAGGCTGTCCCTCTGATTTTTTACTATTCTTAACACTTAATTTGCAACAATCCTTCTTTTTTTCAAGTTCCACATTCGTTTTATTCATTTTCTATTGTTACCTACTGCGTCTTAGGCCATTTTTACATCCCACTTAGTCGAGCTGTGTTCTCAGTTGTTAACTAGAATATATACTATTTAACAAACATTTTAATACTCCCCCAAATCCTTTGGAGGTGTGGGGCTTTTGGGGGGCCCTTGAACTCTGTCTCAATAGAGAGTCTGTGGTTCTATTCTCCCTCCCCTTCCCTCTTTTCTCATAGCCCCACTGGCCTTCCTCTTCTAGAGCCTGGAGCCCAAGTGTAGGTGAGAAACTTATTTAACTTTGATTTTACTGCTTGCTTTGCCAGTGGAATAATTTCACAATGTTCAAAAGCAGGAGCCTTGCCCAATATTTGAAAGCCATTCTATCACTAACCCAGGAGGAGGAAGCTGAATAAGCTAAGTAGTAACACCCGTTGCTAAACTGAGTGTGAGACAGATATCCTCCCTGGAAGGCAGTTCAGGGGCCCTAGAGGAGGAAGGACTGGGAGAGAGGGTTAGAACCCTAGGCTGTCTATGGAGTGAGGGCTTAGGGCAAGAGGGCCTAAAGGCCTCTACCTGGACTCTAAGGAGCTGCTGAGAACATAGCTGGACTAGGTGGGACCCATGACAACGGCCTGGGGCAGCCCTCAGTGGGAGAAGATCAATAACAAAATGTAGATCTTGAAAGGAGAGATATTAAAAGTTAAATAAGGGCAGTAAACAAATAGTAGTTCTCCTGGCTTTCCTAACTGCAAAGTGGACAGTGAAGTTAGCAAAGTATGTGGAGCTTCTCGGAAAGGCTCTTTGTATAAAGAAGTGAAATAATGCCAAAACAGGATCTCAAAGGTGTCATGTATTGTCATTGTCTACATTGAACAAACGTAAACCTAAACAGGATGACTACATGCACAAAAAGAGGTCAAATAGGAAACAGAGTCCCACAATATGATACCCAAAATGTCAAGGATACAACTGAAACCACTTGCCCTACAAAGAACCAGGGAAATCTCCACTTGAATTAGAAAAGATAATCAACAAACACCAAGAAGTAGACACAGACTCTGGAGTTATCGAGCAGGATTTTAATACAGCATCAGACAAATATTTTAACAGGTAATTGTGAACCTACCTAAATCAAACAAACAATAGAAAACCTCAGAAAAGAAATAGAAGATATAGTGAAGAATAAAATGTAAACTTTCAGAACTGGAAAACATGATAACGTGTGCATGTGTGTGTGTAAATAAACCAATAAACAAGCCTGTTGTCCTTACAGGGGCCATGGAGTGGCCATACCCCCATGTGGAATTATTCGACTAGCAAAGCAAGCAATAAAATCAAAGTTAAAGACCTTTCTCACCTACTTTAATCCCCACATCATTTGAACTCTTTCAGAATATAAAAAACACTATGAATGCTTCCAAACTGTATTTTTTATTGTGGTACAATATACACAACATAAAATTTACCACTTTTAAGTGTCCAGTGACACTAAGTATACGCACATCGTTGTTCAGTTAGTTCATCACCACGAGCCGTCTCCAGAACGTGTCCCTCTTCCCGACCTGACATTCCATGCCCGCTACACAGTAACTCCTTGCCCCCCACCCTAGCCTCTGCAGCTAGTCACCAGTGTACTTTCTCTTTGAATTTGACTGCTCTAGGCACTTCATAGAAGTGGAATCACAAAATATTTGTCTTTTTATATCTGGCTTCTTTCATTTAGCATAATGTCTTTGAGGTTCACCCTCACTGTAGCACGTATCAGAAGTGCATTCCTTAAGGCTGAAGAACATTCCATTGTATGTAGAGACCACATTTTGTTTATCCCGTCATCTGTCAGTGGACATCTGGGTTGATTCCTCCTCTTGGCTATTGTGAATAATGCTGCTACGAACACTGATGTACAAATATCCCTTTCAGTCCCTGCTTGCAATTCTTTTGAGTACATATTCTCTAAATCAGTTTTTAATATACTTCAAACCAACTTCAAGCAAAATGCCTGAAGAATTCCTATTAAAGCAATGGAAGGGTGGCCATGATCAATCTTATAAATCATCACTATTCTGGAAGTCCCAGTCAATGCATATGGACCAAAAAAGGAAAGGGAGGAACTGTAAATACTGGAAAAGAGCAAAAGGAAGTTGGAAAAATTGTCCACATGTGTGATGTTTAATTGTATAAGTGAAAAAAACAGAATTTATGACATTGATTAAAGAAAAACAATTTGTAGATTTTCAGTATATGCAAGTGGTAGTAGAATGTATAATGAAAGAAAGTAAGTTACCTTAAAAAAAAAAGAAAGTAAGCTGTGGCTAATAACAATGAAAATATTGGGGGGAAAATGAAGTATACTTAAGAAGGGGGCAAGTTACATGATAACAAGTAAAATTCCTGATTCAGTGATTGTATAATATCTATTTCAGGATCTCTGCCTGTCTTGACTAGCTGGTGAACCGTGTTCCCTCATCACTGCTTAGGGACCCTCCACCAGTGCAAAACCTTATAGCATCATAATTATTTACAGGTCTGTCTCTTTCAATAGTCTGGAAACTCCATGGATAGGGATAGAGTTATACTAGTATTTGAATCCCTGATTCCAAGATCTGCAACCTAATTCAAGGGCCAGATTTGCTTAACAAATGTGTTTTATTTGACTAGTCCACTTTTTTTAAGTTTAAATTTTAATTTCTTTGGGTAAGGTGTGCACCCTTCATTTCACCAAAGGGTCCATGACTCTATATTATGGCCAGCCTGATTCATCCACTTATTTTATCAGCTTTATCTCTGTAGGAATTTTATTTTTCTACCACTGCATGAATCTAGAGCATTCTTTCATACATGGCATATAGTAAATGTTTAATAAATGTTATATGAACAAATTAATTAATTGACCACTGTTTTCAAACAGAATGGTGCACAAACTAATTCTGCTATTCAAATATAAAACTTAGACTTAGGGTTCTAAAAGAAGTTGTTTCCAGATCAAATTGTTTCTTTTTTTTTTTTGGTATTACCAAAAACACATAGCTTCTACCTTTTCTGTGGTCTTTTCCAAGTCACATGTGTGGGGATCAAACAGCATACTAAATAGAGTGTAATGCATAATCTTGTTTTCCTGTTTTGCTTATTACATTTATCATGATATTTAATATAAGTAACTTAAACATGATCAAAGTCTCACACAAATCTTCACTATGCATATAAGTTGCCCTGTGGTCAAAATCTAATTGACACAAAAATTAACTGAGATTGCTTAAATCAAAATGATATAGCAATTTGTCTTTTTTGAAAACCTTTTCAGGGTACTCTGGCCAAACAAAATCACCCCCTCTTCTGAGTTCCCAAAGCTATCTGTACATATCATATATTATACTATATAACATATATTATACTATATTACTACAATTATTTTCTATGTCAGTCTTCCCCATAATGACCTTTCATATCTTCTAGTATCTAGCACAGTGCTTGACATGTAATAAACACACAATATCTGTTTAATGAATGAATGAATGAATAAAATGGGTAAACAAAAAAATCTTTTAGGTATGAGAAAAGAATGAGATAGCATTTTTTACATATTATGATCTGGTCATGGAGCATATCTGCAAGCACTAGGATTATCTATGTATTTATTTGGAAAGTTTGTCAAACTGAAAACGTAATGGGGTCATAAACCCTTTTAGCAAACATGAGATTCAAACAGGCTAGTAGATCTGAGTCCTGTTTGGATTAATAGCGGTGATTTGGCTATTATTTTAGAAATAATGTTACTGCCACACAAGTGCATTGAGGCGAATGTCTTCATTAAACTGAATCCTGTGGGAATTCATATAGGAGAGCTTCAGATGCTCCCTATGTTATTAATGAGAAAGGTCACCATTAGTGTTGACAGGAGCCACTCAACAAAGTTATGAGAGCATACTGGCAAGTATGAGTTCTGCTGTTCTTAGTTGTTGCTGGGAATAATATATGGTAGTTTTACAAATGATGTGGTTATTCAAAGTTAATGAGAAAGGAAAAACTAAGCAATATCAAAATTAGCTTTTGGATTCCTGAAATCACCCATGATTTTTGGTGAATAATCCTCTACCATTATATATATGGTATATGGTATATAGCACATACATGCTGGGATTTTAGAGGACAATAACATTTCTTTTCCTTTCCTAACTTCAGAGCCAACTGAGAAATAAACGCACAGTTACTTCAATGGAGATCAAGTATAACCTTACTACTAAACAGATATTTGGACACATAGTTAGGGTGTTTGGTTGCAGTGGACTTCCTAATACATTCCCTTTAATTAGACCATGTACACACCCAGTTACAAGCAGGATGAAAGACTGTAGGCATCCCCACAGGGATAAGCCCCTAAATACCAGGCAGAGAAAAGATAATGCATGCCTTTTGTGACCCAGCTGGATGCAAATAAAGAGAGATGCCAGCAGGTGTACAGCTGAACATGCTCAATTCCTGCTCATAAAGTGCACCAATCACACAATCAATCTTCCTCCTAAAGGAGGAAATAGTAAGCAGCGAGAATAGATGCCAAGAGTGTTACTCTAGTGAACATTCTCTGCATGGGCAAATTAGACCAGGAAAGAGCTGGTTAGCTCCTACATAGTACAGAAGGTAATTCCACAGATGGATTCACTAGAAAAATTAAATAGTCAAAGCAGATGATGTTTGCACCACTTCAGGAACTTTACTGATATTTTATGATTCTACCCATTCATAGTCATCATTGTTATTATCTAGAGACAATTTAATCAGTTCTCTAACTTATCCTTAGTTAATGTTCCTCTATGGCATTCAATTAATACTTGAAAAATGCTTTGCTGAGATGTGTAGCACAAGAACATTTCTCAGGACTGAAGGAACTCAAGATCCCAGATTGAAGGGCTGCCTGAATGCCCAGTGCGAGGAATAAAAAAAGACACACAGCAATAGGCAGAGATAAAGCTAGAAACAGCAGAAGGATATCTTAAAATTTATGATTGAAAATTACTTCTAAGCTAGAATTCTATATTTCACCTGGTGTCAGAGTACAAGAAGACATTTTCGGACAGCAAAGATTCAGGATTTACCTTCTTTGCATCATATCATTTTTCAGGAGACTAATCAGAGCCTGTACACCAGCAAAAAGATGAAATAAGCTAAGAAATAAGAAAATGTGGTGTACAGAACACAGGAGTCCCAAGTGGGACAGTAGAAAGCCCATGACATTAGCTGTGCAGCCCACCTGGAGCAGGACAGAGGTCTTGGGGGCGGGAAGGAAACGGAATGGATATTTTCTGGTATGTTTGAGCATTTGAAAAGATATATTCAAGCATCTAACAGATGTTTGAATGTGTGGAAAAAATTAAGGTCCAAAAAAACTAAGCAAATAAATTTATAAAAAAATAACTCTCAGTAAAGTTAAACATTGTACTGAAGCTAATATCCTACTTGACTCAGAAGTGAACATTGTCAAAATAATACAAACACTCAATATTTATTAAATTAAAATTATAATTATGCTGTAAGGATAGGATGCAATTTGGTGAGAGAAAGGAAAAGAGTTTAATCTTTATCTTCCACGTGGGAAGCTAACAGATAATGTCTAATACCAACAAATCCAAAGTGACAGTAAACATAATATTTAGAAGTAGGGATGCAAATATCAAGCTAAGACACTGTAAGAGTTCATTGTGATTATTTTGAAAATGAAGCAGTTGGAAAAAAAATCAAGCAATGAAGGACAACACTGCTGGTCAAACGAAACACTTAGAACCATTTAACCTGAGGTCTAGCTTCACCCTGAGATCTTTACTCTAGGGCTTCCACCAAGCACTGTGGGTGAGGCTGGGAAGCAGGCAGGGCTCCAAGCTCTGTGCCAGCATCAACCAGAGCAATGGCCTCTTTATCTAGTCTACCTTTGAGGCAACCATCTAAGATTATATTTGAAGAGTCTTATACTACCCTAACACATAAAGGTTTGAAAACTACTGGCCCAGGAATGGGGCACTGGAGAACACTTCCAAAGCAACTATCCAAGCCAATAAACCACCCAGCTTTTATTGCTGCTTTCTGGAGTGTAGCTTTAGATTGGCTGGGGACACTAGTGAGGAGAAAGTCCTGTCAGCGTCAGCCAGTCATCGTCACAGGATGTGAACTCGGATGAAATAATCCACTGGCCCTCAGGGTTATCACCTAGCAGCTTTGCAACTCTGGCTCCAGCAGCATGAGAGAGCAATAGCCTCCAGTCCTGGAAAGCACATTTTTTTTTAAATGGGGACAGTATACACAAAAAACAATCATACAGCCACTGCATCCAGGTGAAAGAACCCATAAAATGTAAGAGAAGCTTTGTGAAAAAAGAATGATCATTAAAAATTCTAAATCCAAGGGCAGGAAATATTTATATTCATGGTATAAATAAAAATGTTTAATGTAGTCAAAAGTAAAAATGGCCAATGTCTGCATGGAAGTGAAACCAGGAATGAATAGAGAGAGCATATTTCAAACGTAAGTTACAGGATTGGAAATTTCCTAAGATAGTTCCAACTTCATGTAATTTAATCTTTTTAGCAAAGGTGGTTATTAAAAGTGCAATACATGATTTTATTTTTATGTTTTTGTGGGACTTTTTATATAAGTAAATTCACAAATTTGGGTGAAAAGCCTTTTTATCAGACTAAGAATTAAGAGTTGGGGAAAACTGGGTCTGTTGAATCACAGTATAGAAGTAAAATTCCCAAATAAAATAAAGATGGTAAATTTTTTGTTACTGGTCAAAATTATTTAAAACCTCATCTGAAAACGCACAAATTGGCAGAGGCGTTCTCAAAAATGACAGAGATGAGGGAGCATTATCTTTACCAGAGAGTAGATATATCATAAAAATACTATAATAAACCATTCTGGAACTGGTAGACAGAAGAGCATTAAAGTATAACAGAAAATTAAATAATAGGCCTACAAAAACTTTTAATGTTTGATCAAGGTAACAATTGGAGTAAGTAGGAAAAAAATGGAGTCATCAAAACTCTTGTTGGGGCAAGTGGGTAACTATTACAGTTGTCTATTGATACAGACCAACCTACCCTAAAACTATTGGCTTAAACAACACCATTTCATTATTTTGTGATTTTATGGGTCAGGAATTTGAATCCGACTGGGTGATTATTTTGCCCACATGCCGGTGACCGTCATTTATTGGTACTCAGCTAGCAGCTGAGCTGGTCTAATGTCCAGGAGAGCCACACGCACGTGCCTGGTAGTGGGGAAGAGAGAGCCAGAGACCCAGCTCCTCTTGCCGCCCTCAACCCCAGGTAGCCTCAGGGCCTCTCCATGCTTTTCTAGCAGGTGGTCAGTTCCCAACAGGACAACTAGGGCTATAAGAAACCAAGGTGAAGGTTATAATTACTATCAAATGCTAAGCCCAGAAGTGGCAAGCGTCACTTCTGCTGTAATCGACTGGCCAAGGCAATCACTAAGCCAGCTCAGATTCAAGAGGAGGGGAAAGAGAATCCACATTTCATTGGGAATACTGTCCACAAATTTATGGATGTCTAATCTTCTGCACTAACTGGAAACGAAAACAACCAAGAACCTTAAGCTATCTCACTCCTTACATCAAAATACATCCAGAGAAACCAGAGATTTAAATGTAAAAAAGTAAACCAATTACTAAAAGGAAATGGGTAAAATTTTAATAGTAATTTATTGGAAAATGTCTTTCATTGCATTCAAGGGAACCAAAAACTTTGCTAAACTTGACTTCTTAACAAAATTCTTAAACTTTTAGACAGTGAAGAAAAAAAATATATCATAAAATTCAAAAGATGGGCTTCTGTTTCTGCCTGTGATGGAGAAAATAACACTCAACTATCACTCCCAAAATAAATAGTTGCCTTCCGACACTGGACAATGGACAGCCCAGAACTGCAACCCTAGGGGAGGCAAGTCTAAATTTCCCTGTGTGTCCATCACGCTCCAAGTCACGGCCAACGCGGATGGACCCTGGGCACCCGGCACTGGCTGGGGGCCAGGGCAACACAGCTGGGATTTTTGCTTAAAACAACAACAGTGTTTTGAAGATCTATTTGCTTCTCCGATAAATGCATAGACCAACAGGATCTAACACCCCGTTTGCTTCTACCTCATTGCCAACCAGTCACATGGGAGTAGTCTCTGCTCAGTTGCTGATGATATTGAAAGATGAATATAATTCAAACCATAGTTTTGTAATGCTTAACTTCATCATGAAACTGAACTATTATAAGATTACGGATAAAAAGGAGATACTGTGGTGTAGTAAAGTATTGTAGATTTTAAAGTCAAACAGATGTGAGTTTGTATCAAATTATCATCTTTGACCTTAAGTAAGTTTCCTAACACAAGCTTCCCCTGCTACCTGGAGCATTGCTATGACACCTCTCGGAAGCCAAAGTGGTGTAAAGCAAAGAAGCAATTACCAAGAGTGAAAATCCTCTTCTGATTCCTTACATTAGCAGAGACAGGTACTAATGCAGATCTTTCTTAGATGTGAAGTGGCTTCAAGTGAAGTTTTGGGCACAGGGGAAGCCTGTATTCCGAAATCTCTTCTACAGAATGGAGACAATAATACTTACAACCTTGAGGGTAATTTTGATCTGTTATGAAAATTTTAAATTGTATGTAAAGTATCTTACACAGATGCTTGAACAAAGTTAGTATCCAACTAATAATTATTACTATAAACAGATAGTAATAGACAACCCACTCTAGGTCACACGTAATTTTCCTATGCCAAGGACAGATTCCTCTACTCACTATCATTAGTCAAAAAAAAAAAAAAATTCAGGCAGCTGCTTCCATGTGAATTTCTGATCATGTGAGTCACTGTTAAATACCTTGGCTGCCCTGACCAAAATTTTGATAGCTTTGCAAGCTGTTCCAGAAATGGGTCACAGTACTTTTTTGTTCTCTTTTGGTGGGAAAATAGAAGGATAGATGAATGGGACATTAACGTGTGAGTGCTATAATTTATTATCCTTTCTGTTTATTTTAAATTTATGATCTTCTAGAAGGAAGCAACTAGGTTAATTGTAACCACAGTTACACCCCTCTGTACAAAGAGGTGCCATTAAACTAAGGGTTATGTTGCCAGCCAATTATCCTAGTCTGAAAATAAATGACAGGCGTTATCACCATGTCTTCCCCGAAGCCAAAGACGTTAAAGCCACAGAGAACATCTCACCACTGCTGGAGAGGCTCTCCTGAGCCAGGCAAAAAAGAGGTAGACATACCCTAGCTTCTCCCGTTTGCCCACCTCCCAACCCCTCACCAGTTCCTCCCGTTGGCTCTGTTCAGCAGAGCCACCTGACAAGACAGCTTGACACAGCCTGCAGGAATCAGGTCCCAGTAACGTCAGCATACCAGAGCCACGAGCGAAGGCAGGAGTTATCTTAGTGCCAGCAGGAAAACCAATGATAGACAGCCTTTCTTCAGGTCCTTGGAAGGCCCAAGCTCTTTCAAGATACTTGCACGTTCTGTGGCCTTTGCCTATATAACATTCCTTTCCTGGCACTATTAATCCGGCTGCCTCTTTCTCATGCTTCATATCCCAGCTCAAATATCACTTCCTTAAAGAGGTCTCCACTGATATCAATCTAGAGTAGGTTTCCACTGTTGTTCTTTCTTTAAAACCCTCTCTTCTTACTTTTATAATTATATACACATCTGTGTAATTGCATGTGTATATCCACCTATCCAGCGGCAAGGCAGATCTGTTTTGCTCCCTACCACATTGCCAGAATCTAGTACATTGCCTAAGCATATAGTCAGCACTCAGCAAAAAGTAACCATAATTATCACTATCTATTAATTTTTAACAATAATAGAATAATCAGATGGAGGTGTCAGACCTTTCCGGAGTGTATGTTAATTTCTTTCTGATGCCAGTTTCTATTTTTTTCTTCCTGATATTTAGTTAACACAAGTTTTATGTTCCAGTTCCATGAATACTTTTTAAACATTGCCTAGAATATCAAATTTCTACATTGTGAAGCTTCAAAGTCCATTAGAGGAAAGTTGATACATTCCTTGAACTGTCAAAACAAAAAGCTATGTTGGCAAACTTGGAATAAACAAATTCTTTTCATCAAATGACATGAAACTGAGAAGAAAAAAATGTGTACAGGAGAGCAATTTATCATCGGCAAAATCTGTTTCTGTTTCACACTTTCTGGTTTGGATCTTTTGATTTTTGTTTTTTAAAACTATTGGATGATACATTTTCTTTGACATTTCCCAGGAGATCTTCATTCATTTTCTTCTACAATCCATTTATTTTTTTTTCTCAATAAAACTCAGCTCCCTTTTCTTTCTTAGCATTTTGTTCTATCTGCTTCACATGAAGTAGAGGAATGCCCCATCCTTTGTAGGTAAAATAAATCTGGACTCCATATAAGGAGGGCTGTTCCATCTGTAGAGGTTTGTCTCTAAGATTCCCACACTTTCATAATCCCAGGGCTCCTCATCTCATCTGCCACAATCTCCCCATGCAATCATATGCAGAAAAAAATTCTTGCAAGCTTAGGAAGTGAGGACTTAGCAAGGTCAACAGGCTGGTGGGTGGAAGGGGGGCACCTAAGGTGACCATCTTGGGGCAATCAGCCAATATGGGGCATAGGGTCCACTTCCAAGTTCATTTTATTATCATTCTAAGATTTGGTCTTCAAACATTTATCAAATGTCTACTGCATATTAGACATTTTGCTAGGGCTAGAGATTCAGTTATGGGTAAACTGTAGTTCCTATTCTCAAGAAGGTAAAGATGAAGCTCTCTGAGGAAATATCCCTGATTCAGTCTTGGGCAAGTGTGAGGTGGGGATGCTGGGGAAGTGATGCTTGAGCTGAAAGTTACCTGGACAAAGAGTAGAAGAATGTCCCAAAAAGAAAGAAACAGTATGTGCAGAAGTTCATAGCAATGTATTATGGGGGAATTATAAATAATTTAAGGTCAGGTCCAGGGCAGGGAAGGGAGTAGGAGATGAGCAGGACAGTGTTGACAAGTTTTACATCATGAAGGAACCTGTTCTTTATGATCAGGTCCTGTTGAACTAACTCCAGTTAAAAGGAATTGACAGTGGAAAGCAGATAGACTCTTGGAATCAGACAACAACTTAGTTTTAAAACTTAGTCCTGCCACTATTTTGTGACTTTGGGCAAAATTACTCAGCCTCTCTAAGCCTTAGTTGTTTCATCAATCAAATTGAGATAATATCTGTGCAAAAAGATTATCACTAGGATTAAATAATATAATATGTTGAGCATCCAGTACATCACATGCATCATGTTAAACCTCAACTGTTTCGGAAAAAAACTGCTATAATCAAGAATATCTATGCAAAGCCTTGAATCACATAGTAAGTGAACACAAAGTAGACTATGGTTTGTCTCTAGTTTCCAGTGAGACATGTATCCTACTTATCCTACCCAGACCTGTTTGGACCATTTTTTGTGTGTGTGGGATTGGGGGTGGGTGAATGGGAGGTGTCTATTTGGCTCTTCTATTTTAATGGTAATATATATATTTCACAATCTGGCGTTATTTCACTGCCTGATAAACAGTTGTTTAAGAGTGATTTATATCCTTGGACTCATAGCCATTTCATTTCCTTCATACCACAGAATTTTTGAGCTAAAAGAGGCTGTAGAATTCATCTGTGGAAGCTGGAAACATATAACCATGTTGGAATAGAACCATGGCTAACAGAAGACTAAATGTCCATCAGTAGGGCAACAGCTAAACAAGCTTGTATCTCTGTGCTGTGAAGTACTATGTAGCAGCCAAAAGGAATGAGACAGCTTTGTAACAGAGCTAGATCTCCAAGACCTATTGTTAAATAAAAATGCAAGCTGAATAAAGATATTTGCAGAATGATACCATCATTTTTTCTAGAAAAATAGACATACACATATATAAACAATATTTTGTGCTTTCTATGGTTACATGCATTGTATATAAATGCATAGAAAAACTTTGGAAGGACAAACACTAAAATGATAAAGAGTGGTTATATATGGCGACTTGAGAAATTTTGTCCAAGGAGATCAGGGTAGAGGGGAGGGATGGTAGTCCAAGGAGACATTGGCCTTTTCAGAAACACTGTAATTCTTTACAAGCAATACTCTTATTGTTTCTAAAATTCAAATTTTGTTTTCAAAGCAGAAAGAAACCCAGAGGAAGATTTTTGAAATTGGATGAAATGGATTCAAATCCTAGCTCAGCAACTTGTTAACTCCACGATTGGGAGAAGACTTGATATCTCTGTCTCAGTTTCTTCCTCGACAAAGTGTCTTGTACGTTTTTTGTAAAGACTGAAAGTAAAACTCATGCGTTATCAGTACTACCCCTGTATTAGTTTTCTTTCCCCTCTCCTGGAGCCAATGGCTCTTTCTTTTCTTTTTTTGTTTGTTTATATACAGATAGGAAATCAAATACAAAGTAATGAAGTCATTTCCTCAAGGCCACACAATTGGTTAATGTGAGAGCCAGGACTACCACCTGGGTCTCCTCTATCCCCGCACGTCGGCATTCACTCTCCCGGGCAGTCGGATTTCTGTGTGAGACCCGGTGGCTTCTTCAGTGCTTCCACGTGGCAGGTTTGTTCGCGGATTTGTAATGCGCAGCATCATGTTCTGGGCTTGGGCAGCTCTTGGGTCAATGAAACTGAGGAAATCCAGGCATACAGAGCTGGGTAGACCTGCAAGATGATCTCTGGCACGACTCGGTTGTTTGATTTTGCTAGTTATTAAGGAAGTCTGGCAGTTAATATCAGGGACCTACTCTAAGGAGACCCTTGGTGCCAGGCAAAGACTCGGTTAACAGGAAAGAGAATAGGGGTAAAAACGGACATCTGACATTCTTTTTGGTTACCTAGAATCTGAACCCTCTTCCTATGTTTGGGTAATTCTTATAATTTGTGAAGCAGAGATTGCCATTCACCATACTGAAAGTAACAGATACTTTCCCAGTTACCCTCGCGGGGGGGGGGGGGGCGGCACAGTCAGGTGACCTCGGTTCTACCAATCATAAGTACCTTCCTTATCAAGGCGCAATTTCCTCAGAACTACACGGATTGATTCTAGGCCTGTGGGGAGTTACCCCAAGGGCTTTGATCACTAAGTTTAACTAAATCCCTGACTTTTAATTTTAACTGTCACAGACTTCAGGTCAGCTTATGGCTGTTGCTATCTTGCTGAGTCCAAAACAAAGGGGATTTTTTTTTCTGCAGCCATGGCGTAGGAGCAAGACCTTGTACCAGGCTCTAGGTCAGGGAACTGTGTAAGGCTGCAGTGCACGGGTCTTGACCCCGATGACCCAGCTCAGATGAAACCACTCTATAGTTGGCTGCACTTCCCACTCCATGAAAGAGAATGGATTTCTTGAAAATGCCAGGAACTGATTGGCCAATCTAGTTAATTTTCTGGGAAGAACCAATGACGAAGTGAGTACTTTCATATTTCTCTCCTGCACTTTCAGCCCTTTTCTGTGCTTTGTAAGAGCTGCTTGTAGAAGGTGACTAGAGACTCTGCTTTTTGCACTAGGGCATGAGAATTTACTTCAGTGTCCAGCTAGATGCAGAAGGCTGGCTAGACTCTGAGCTAGCCTTCTGCATCTTAAGTCCTTTATAGGCATCCCAAGCAATTGTAACATTCTAGAACTGAGCTGCTTCTTTCTATGCTGGGGACAAGAAGGACACATATGTCTCAGGCACCTCTGAGGCAACACTTGAGATCCTCTCAGCCTCATCAGCCTCTTGTTTCCGCACCAGCAGATCTGTGTGGGCCCCCGCTGACAGCGCCTCACCTCAAGGGGCACCATGGACCTCTCACAGCCCACCTCCCACCCCAGGCAGGTGTTAATGCCAAGACGCAGAAAGGCCACAGGAGTCTGCTCTCGGCTCACACATATGAAACACTGAAGCACAGGGAGTCAATCCCCACCAGGCAAACTTTTGACAAAAGGAGAGAGAGCTAATAAATTCTTTCCCCTTTCTCCCTCTAGATGGACTGTTTTGACATGCAGTTTATGTGACTTCTGGAGGACAATCCTGTAGATTTGAACAATTAAGCACACTTGGCAGCCACCAGCTCGATAATGTGGTCTCATAGTGGCTTCTCCTTTCCTGCCTCACACTTCTTGTCCATCACTCCCAGAAATGCATTCCCTAACCAAATAGCAGTGCGGCGAGCTCCTCGCCTCAGGCTCTGCTTTCTGGGTGGCCCAGGCTAAGATGGCACCACAGAATTCATAGACAAAATAATGTGAATTTCACCATTATTGGTTGCTTTTCCTCACTTAGGAATGCCTTCTGGCTTCACACTCAGTTCTACCCCAAATGTGTGACTTTGGGAGTGAGTTAATCTCTCTGAGCTTCAGGTTCTTCAAGGTAATATGGGAATAATAATCATGCCTATTTCAGAAAGAGTTGGAAGAATTAAAAGAAAAAAAATCACTGTAATCACTTAGCATAGCACCTGGCACTTAGTGAATGTTCAATAAATGTCAGTTGTTATTCTAAAAATCGATCTTATTTGCAACATGACAGAGGTCCATGGGAGATGGAAAAAGGAAAGGGCATGCATTTACAGATCCTTTAGGAATGTCAGAAAGATATGTTCACATATGTATGAGCACCTGTGATAATGGATACATCAATCCCGTAGGTTTCATCCCACTATCCAAAGAAATACTGATGTAGAAATGGAGCTACCATTCCTTCCAATGATCCTTTTGGGCACGTGGGCATCTTGAAGGGCCGAGCAAGTCTGACCTGCATCACGGCCACAGGGACTCCAGGCTTGTCTGACGTCTTCGCCGGAGACTTCCCTCTCAGGAGGCTAGGCACGGCAGCGATGTCCAGGCCTCTCGCGTCTGAGCTCCTGCCATCATTTCTCCATTGGCCTGGGGCTCCTCACAGTAGATGGCCCGCCTTTCACATCCTGCTATCCTTTGATCCCAGAGTAGCATTTGTGTTGTTTTTGGCTTTTATTTGCTGATAAAGAAATTTATGTGGATTTAATTTTCTTTAGCCTGTGTCTGCCAAAGATTTTGGGTGCTTGTAATATTCGTAGGGATTTAGATCATCTACAACCCTGTTTTTGCTGGGGTAGGTTTTTACAGTAGCAGGAAGTCAGAGTGATTTGTAAGTTCCTAAATCTTGGGATTTGTTTAACATATAACTTTTATGGCCAATGAGAGTAAGGTCCTAATATTTTAGAACTTCATATGGGAAGTAAGCCAGAATGAAAAATTACACTGTCCATCAACCAGACCTGGCAATTGCACAAAGTATCTTCTCAGAAAACATCATCCTGACCCATCCTCCCATATCACTTTTGTCTTCCAATTCTGGAATTCTTGTTAAATGAAATTTTGGTTCGTGTTTTTCTTTGGTAAAGCAGCAAAAGCAAAATATCCCTTACGCCATACACAAATGCGCAAAGCAGAGGTAGTCCCCTTGAGAACCTCTCCACTGGTGCTCCCCTGGGTGACCCCTCAGCCTGCCACATAATGGAGAATCAAACCCCAGGCTTTAGTCTAAATATGGGCCTCAGTCTGGTCTAGTCATTTAAAATTTCTCTAGGTAATTCAGTCTCAGGTCAGTTAACTCCAGTGAATGCTAAATGCTTTAGTGCTATTTTTGCTCTGCTGTAACATGGTGTCTGGGTGTGCAGAGTAAGACAGGCGTGGTCTAGGTGAAAAATGGGGGTCCTCAAATCTACGCTGGCCTCAGAATCCTCTCAGTCTCAGATGCCCAGCATCCGGAAGGGGCTGCTCCCTCGCATGGCACCACCAAGAGGCTATTGGTCCTATTTGTCGGCCAATGTTCCCAGCAGCCTCCCACCCCAGCCTCAGGCCTTTACTGGGCCACCCACCATCTCAGTTCTCTGAGTCTCCCTCTTTGGGGTAAGAGGTACTTCAGAGGCCTTTAGGTGAGGGGAACTGGGAACTCTGCCCCAGATTCACTGTGGTAGACATGAGGATCTGTACCCAGATCCCCGTAGGCAGCTGAGAGAGTGGTCAGCTAAGTCCTGGCTTATGACTCCTTCAGGATCTGCTTCAGCTACAGAAAGGCATCTTTCCTGAGGTCATGCCCTTCTCTGGGCAGCCCGCACCTTGTGACTGAGTGAGGCAGGGGTGTAAAGGCCTGGATCATTCAGCAGATTGCACACAGCACTGATGGGCAGTTCTCACTCCAGAGTTCCCCTGTGCAGCTGGCTGAAGCTATGCTGGGTATCATCACAATCTCATCAACTTCTCCCTCTGCCCAGTCCTACTTCCTTCTCCCCTTTTTCACAAAATATCTTGTCAGAAGGAGTAAACTTATGACTTCTCTTTATATCTTTTCTCTTCTAGAAATAGAGTAAAATTCTATGATACGGTTCTCCAAGTCTGACTCTTGATATGATAAAGGTAGGTGTTGAATTCAGAAAACCATCTTAGTCCTTTAAAAAAAATCTGGCTTTCAAATCTACTGTCTTGTTTTGATGAGGGAAATACTCAGAAAGTTCTCAAATCCCTCCACCTCTTGGCAGGTGTGGGGAGAAGCCAAGAAAGCCAAGGAAACAGAGTTTCTATTGAGGCTTCATAAATATAGAGGAATCACAAGGTGCTTGGGTGCTTGGGATTGAAACAATGTAACAGTGTATTCCCCCCACCACCAGGACTCAGTGGTATCCAACAGCTTGGTAATCATAGTCATGGAAGCCCATTAGTTTATAATATGATATCCGGGTAACCTTTACAAAAATGGATTAAAATATAACTATCATCCTGAATATACCTGTAGTGACCCAATAGCTTCTACTGCAACAGTTTCTGGTTACTGACTCCCCCCTTAGCTTTGTAGTAAATGTATAAAACGCATGACCCCTGCTGTACTCGGGGCTCAGACCTTTGGAGATTACTCTCCTCTGAGCCTGCCGGCATAAAATAAACCTCCACCCTCCAAGACCTCTGAGTTCTTCCGTCAGCAATCCAGTCCAGGTTTTCTGGTTTTCTGCATCAGTTTCATATTCAAAAAGTCTATTTTGAATGCTAAAAACGACATGCTCTTTTCTTTCTCTCTTTATTTCTGTATGACAATCCCTGCCCTCTTTTTTTCTCAAAAGCTTGTGGCCATGCCCTCAACACAATTTTTAATTCTAATTTTAGTTGGGGTTGTAACCAGCCCTTGCAATAAATACATGCTATTCACTGATTTTTAAACATCCTACACAGACCCTTACATGAGGCAAGATATGAAAAGGATCTATACTTCTTTATTTCCTATACCTTATCTGTTCTACCCCCAGAGACCCAAACCACCAGGTAGCCAAAGAAAATACACTATATTTTGGGACAATCCAGTAATGTCAGTCTGATCTATGGTTTGCTGTCTACAATCTATGCCTGGATGCCTCAGGAAAATGTTCAGCCTTTCAGAGTTCTGCCCCTTTCCCCTGCTCCTCTCCCTGTAGGTGCTAAGAGCAAAGGGGACGTGAGGTCCCAGGCTTACCTTCTGTGGGGAAAGAAGCTGTTCCTCCCTTGCTGACCTGGACTGCTCCCTGACCCAATGTCATTGACTTGTGGCTGGACTGATCACAGTTTATAAGGAGACAAACCAGTGCCTACCGGAATCTGTCACCCATTTCTGGGGAGGGAATCCCACCTCTGCTCTAATCTTAGGCTTCTGCTGACCCCCAGTTTTGTGCCTCTGCTTACTCTCCTGCATGCATCTACCACCTCTGAGCTCTAGGAACCAGGAGCGCTGTGGAAGCTCACTGACCTGGCCTGCTCTTCCCGCCACCTCCACACCCCTGCTCCTAGGAAAACTGGGCTTCCCCCAGAGGCTGGAAGATGGCCATTAGCTTTGATGTTTTTGAATGGTCCTATCTCTCTGGGTGTTCCTGCAAGTGCTTTCTTCTATATGCTTTCATGAGGTGCTTTCTGGTGCTCAACATCCTTAAAAAAAGGGCTGCTACAGGGATTCTGCTAACTCCTTAATCTCCTTTTGCAATGCTTCTTCCTATAATCCTTACTAACTCTATGTTGTGTCTCATTATAGTCTAGACAGAAAGCCAGCAAAGACAGACTTCAGAGAAGTGTCTTTCTTACTCAGAGGAAAAACTTACATTTTAGACATTCAGGCCTAATTCTTTGTATGTTAATACAGTTCAAAGAAAATTTAAAAATCATTCCATTCTTAGCAACACCTGGCTTTTAAGCCTGTATGCTGTTTCAATCTCAAATAGATAAGCAACAATCTTCCTATTCTATCAGGTGTTTATCTTTCTCCTAAAGCATTTGAACCCTCTTCTTTATAGGGTGAGAAGTTGCCATTTATCAAGTGTGGGTAAAATTGCAACATTTCCAGAATCTCTCACCTGGCCTTGATGCATCTCCATATCGATAGGTGTTTCCAGAGGATGAAGAGAAGTAGCCATCTCCATATCAATAGGTAATTACAAGGGGGAGTGAGGGTATATCTGGACCAAAGAGGTTGGGTGGGGTCCCTTTTTGCAGCAGGGCCACCAGAGACTCAGGTGAGAGAAGTGGATGACTGCTTGTAAACAATAAATGGGTTTCTCCCACTTTATTTCTCCCTTTGACTGATTTCAGTTCAAAGGTATTTTGCCCTGTGATTTTCCCCCAGAGTTATATGATGGCATGGAAATATATCTGAATATAATTCAAAAAAACATTATATCTGTTGTATATTTTGTAGCTATTACCTATGCTCCAGTGGTTGTGCTTTGTATTATCTCATTTAATTTTCATAATAACCCTGTGAGAAAGGAATTATTATCACAATTTTGAAAGTGATTAATGAGGCCCAAGAGGGCTGAATAACTTGCCGAATGCCCTATAACTAATAAGGAGGTGGACCAGGATTTGAATTCAGGTCTGTGACTCCAACCCCTTGCTCTAATCACTATAATCCCTCCCCTAGAAAAGAGTTAGCTACAAAACATAATTTTAATCACACAGAACTCTCATTTGGTGGTTTAACTTTTCTTTTCAGCAAGCAACAGCTGGGCATAGTTTGAGAACTAGGCTATTATTTGAGCTGAGTTCCTCTGCCTCATCAACTGTAAAATGGAGGGAGTGCTGCCCTTAACTCACAAGGTTGTTGTGAGGTTTAGATGAGTTAATATAGGAAAACCTTTTGGCACAGTGCTTAGCACATAAGAGGCTTGGATGTTAGCTGTTGCTGTTAGAAAAGTCTCAGGATGATATAGTCTTTATCATCAGGCTAAGTTTCAAAATGCAAAGTAAAAAAATGAGCTTTTAATGTTTGACATTCATAAATATTTAAATTGTGTTCTGTTTTTTTCTTTTTCCTCTTTATCTCCTAGAAATTAGCTACTATTCAACTGTAGGAATGAAAATCCTGCTGTGAAAGTTTAGGGAGAATTGAAGCTTGGAGGGTATCATCTGTGGGTAAAATTGCAATATTTCCAGAATCCCTCACCTGGCCTTAGTCTATTTCCATATAACAAGGTGTTTACAAGGGTGGAGAGAAGCTGTTCTCTGCTCCCCTCTGTTGCATAATTGGTCTGGCACCTGTCAGTCGCCAGGGCTCCACCTGCGGAGTTTCTCCCAGAAGGGGCGGGCGGAGAGGCAAGCACGAGCTGGGTTGGGCGAGAAACGGGTGACTGAGAGCAGTGGCTAGAGAAGCCAGAGAGTCAGGCTTGTGGTAAGAAATAAACGGGTTTCTCTCAACCTGGCTTTTGCCTTGACTGATTTCGGTCACACCAGTTTATTCGCCTGCTCCAGGAACACGTTTCCCCCGCAGCTACACTGCTTAGGAATTCTTTCCATTATCAGAAGCAAGAACCCTCTCCCAGAGTGAGGTCTCATCAGGTGCACAGGTACATCTCCCCAGATTGGACTGTGCAACAACAAATGTCTGCCTATAGCTTGTGTCCAATTTTTTCCACAGGATTTTTCTTCTTTTTTCTTCAATCTTTGCACGTTTTTATATACTAAGGAAATTAGTACTTTATCTCCAACATATGTTGCATATATTTATTCTCAATCTGTCCTTTGAATTTGCTTATTATGGTGTTTTTTTATTTTTGGTTTGCTGTGCAAAAGGTTTTCATTTTTATGTATCAAATTTATCAATTTTTTAAAATTGTATCTGACTTCTAAGTCATATTTAGGTAGCCTTCCCTCCACCAGGACTTTAAGAACAATCATTCACGTTTTCTTCTAGCTTTGTATAGATAACTTTTTTTTAGAATTGAGATCAGAGTCACTAGAGTTTTTCTTGTGTGTGGTATGATGAACCGATCATATTTTATCTTGAAGGAATTTTCAATGTGAATAAATAACCTAGAAATGATAACTCAGAAAAAGGAAGACACAAAACTGTGTGTTTAAAATGACTCCTATAAACATATATACATACATAGAAAACATTAGAAGGAAGTGCACCAAAATGTTACAAATGTTTACATCTGATTAATATTTAAACATTAAATTAAAAAATTTTCCTTAATATGCTTTTCAAATTTCTCTAATGAATGTGTATTACTTTAAATAAGAAAGAAAAGCAGTACATGATCCCTAATTTTAAAAAGAAGATGGAATGAGATTAAAAATGGCAGCATGAGAGGTGAGACAGAGGCTTCCTCCTAAAACCACATATAATACGAAAATATAATTAATACAACTAATCCTGAAAGAGCAATAGGAAAGAGGACTGTGCCAAACTGCATACACCTGGAGAAAAGAATAAACCTCAAGGAACAGGGTGACGTACCAAAGCCATGGCCTGGCAGGACCCAAGCCCTTCCCCCACCCCAGCTCACCAGAGAAACAGAGCTGGGAGGTAGTGGAGATCTGGGACTGCTGAATACTTAACTCTGGAGACCTGATATGGGAGCACAAACCTACATTTCATGGTGTTTTCGTGGTACTCTCGTGATTAGGGGGTTGGAAACCTAGGACAGGGGGAATACCTGGAGAGACTGAGATTCCAGCCACTTGTGGAAAGCAGGGATCCATATCTGGCTGCTCTGGGAAAAAAGAAAGGTGGGAAGTCTGAGAGACTTCCTAACAGCAAGAGGGCTGCTAAAGGGGCAAGGATAGCACAGAGCTTACTGCTCTGGAAAAAGGACAGGTAGACAGAATTGTCCAGGTGCACTCTGCCCAGCAGGTTGGGAACTTTCATGATCTTCAGGAGCTCCAGCTCCCTGGCTGGCTACAGAGCTCCAAGGACCCCCTCTGTGATATACAGCGTACTGAGCCTTTCTCTCCGCCAGCCCCACCTTGCTCACAAACCAGCAAACCCTACTCTGGAGTTAGGCCAGCCAGAGGGAAGCCCTGTCTACAGCAGCTACAAACACAAAGGATAATGGCTTATACCTGTGCGCTTGGCCCACTGATTCTGGCAGTGGAGACAGGCATAGCAGCTGGGAAGGAGGAAACAGCTTTTTCCTCCCCCCAGGCACCAATACCGCTCCCCTGTGACCTCCTGACATTGCTTCAGGGGCTGAGCAGCTCCAGAGAGTAGAGCTTCTGGGCACTAGAGGGGGTCATATGCAAATATGAAATGCCAAAGGAATCTGGTTCAAAGTAAAATTATGAATACAATGCCTGAGAAAGATTCAAATGAAATAGACCTCATGAATCTGCCTGAAAGGGATTTCAAAATAAAAATAATTAACATGCTCATGGAGGTTCAGAAAAATATTAAAGAACTCAGGAATGAATTCCGGTCAGAGATCCAGTCATTATAGAACACAGTATCAGAAATGAAGCATACAATGGAAAGTTTTAAAAGTAGATTAGAAATGGTGGAGGAGACAATAAATGAAATAGAAACTAGAGAAGAGGACTACAAAGAAGCTGAGGCACAGAGAGATAAAAGCGTCTCTAAGAATGAAAGAATATTGAGAGAACTGCGTGACCAATCCAAACAGAACAATATTCACATTATAGGGGTACCAAAAGAAGAAGAGAGAGTAAGAGAGATAGAAAGTGTCTTTGAGGAGGTAATTGCTGAAAACTTTCCCGTCTGGGGAAGGAGATAGTGTCTCAGGACATGAAGGTGCACAGATCTCCCAATACAAGGGACCCAAAGAAAACAACACCATAACATATAGTAAATAAAATGGCAAAGATTGGGAATAAGGACAGACTATTAAAAGCAGCCAGGGAGAGAAATAAGATCACATACAAAGGAAAGCCCATCAGGCTATAATCAGACTTCCTAAGAGAAACCTTACAGGCCAGAAGGGAGTGGCATGATGTATTTAATGCAATGAAGCAGAAGGGCCTTGAACCAAGAACACTTTATCCAGCAAGATTATCATTTAAATTTGAAGGAGGGATTAAACAATTTCCAGATAAGCAAAAGCTGAGAGAATTTACCTCCCACAAACCATCTCTACAGTGTATTTTGGAGGGACTGCTATAGACGGAAGTGTTCCTAAAGTTTAATAGCTGTCAGCTGAGGGAATAAAACCACAGTAAAGAAAGTAGAAGTTAATTACTAAGCAAATGCAAAATTAAATAAACTATCCCCAAAGTCAATCAAGTGATAGAGTACAGATATGATACCTAATATATAAAGAATGGAGGAGGAAGAAAAAGAAGGAGAAAAAAAGAACCTTTAGACTTTGTTTGTAATAGCATATTAAGTGAGTTAACTTAGACTCTTAGATAGTAAGGAAGTTAACCTTGAACCTTTGGTAACCCTGAATCTAAAGCCTGCAATGGCAATAAGTACATACCTATCTATATCATCATAAATGTAAATGATCTGAATGCACCTATCAAAAGATATAGAGTCACTGAATGGATAAAAAAACATCTAGACCCATCTGTATGCTGCCTACAAGAGATGCACTTTAAACCAAAGACATACACAGACTTAAAGTGAAGGGATGGAAAAAGATATTTCATGCAAGTAATAGGGAGAAAAAGCAGGAGATGCAGTACTTGTAACAGACAAAATAGACTTCAAAACAAAGAAAGTAACAAGAGACAAAGAAGGACATTACATAATCATAAAGGGGTCAGTCCAACAAGAGGATATAACTATTATAAATATCTATGCATCCAGCACAGGAACACCTACATATGTGAAACAAATACTAACAGAATTAAAAGGGGAAATAGAATGCAATGCATTCATTATAGGAGACTTCAACACTCCACTCACTCTGAAGGGCACATCAACCAGACAGAAAAAAAGTAAGGAGACAGAGGCACTGAACAACACATTAGAACAGATGGACCTAACAGATATCTACAGAACTCTACACCCAAAATCAGCAGAATACACATTCTTCTCAAGTGCACATGGGACATTTTCAAGAATAGATCATATACTAGGCCACAAAAAGAGCCTCGGTAAATTCAAAAAGATTGAAATTGTACCTACCAGTTTCTCAGACCCCAAAGGTATGAAACTAGAAATAAATTATGCAAAGAAAATGAAAAATTCCACAAACACATGGAGGTTTCACAACATGCTCCTAAATAACCAATGAATCAATGACCAAATAAAAACAGACATCAAGCAATATATGGTGAAAAATGACAACAATAATTCAATACCACAAAATCTATGGGATGCAGCAAAGGCCGTGCTAAGAGGAAAGTATATTGCAATACAGGCCTACCTCAGGAAAGAAGAACAATCCCATATGAATAGTCTAAACTCACAATTAACTAAACTAGAAAAAGAAGAACAAACAAGGCCCAAAGTCAGTAGAAGGAGGGACATAATAAAGATTAGAGTATAAATAAAGAAAATCGAGAAGAATAAAACAATTGACAGAATCAATGAAAGCAGGAGCTGGTTCTTTGAGAAAATAAAATAGATAAACCTCTAGCCAGACTTATCAAGAAGAAAAGGGAGTCTACACACATAAACTGAATCAGAAATGAGAAAGGAAAAATCACTATGGACACCACAGAAATACAAAGAATTATTAGAGAATACTATGAAAAATTATATGCTAACAAACTGGATAACCTGGAAGAAATGGATAACTTTCTCAAAAAATACAACCTTCCAAGGCTGACACAGAAAGAAACAGAAAATCTGAACAGACCAATTACCAGCAATGAAACTGAATTGGTAATAAAAAACTACCTAAGAAAAAAACACTTGGACCAGATGGCTTTACTGCTGAATTTTATCAAACATTTAGTGAAGACCTAATACCCATCCTCCTTAAAGTTTTCCAAAGAGTAGAAGAAGAGGGAAACTTATTCTGAGGCCAGCATCACTCTCATACCAAAACCAGACAAAGACACCACAAAAAAAAAGAAAATTACAGACTAATATCCCTGGTGAACATAGATGCAAAAATACTCAACAAAATATTAGCAAACCGAATTCAAAAATACATCAAAAAGATCATCCATCATGATCAAGTAGGATTTATTCCAGGGATGCAAGGATGGTACAACATTCAAAAATCCATCAACATCATCCACCACATCAACACAAAGGAGGACAAAAACCACATGATCATCTCCATAGATGCTGAAAAAGCATTTGACAAAAGTCAACACCCATTCATGATAGAAACTCCCAACAAAATGGGTATAGAGGGCAAGTACCTCAACATAATAAAGGCCATATATGACAAATCCACAGTCAACATTATACTTAACAGCGAGAAACTGAAAGCTTTTCCTTTAAGATCGGCAACAAGACAAGGATGCCCACTCTCCGCACTTCTATTCAACACAGTACTGGAGGTCCTAGCCATGGCAATCAGACAATACAAATAAATAAAAGGCATCCATATTGGCAAGGAAGAAGTTAAACTGTCCCTGTTTGCAGATGACATGATATGGTACATAAAAAACCCTAAAGAATCCACTCCAAAACTACTAGATCTTGTACCTGAATTCAGCAACGTTACAGGATACAAAATTAATACACAGATATCTGTTTCATTCCTATACAGTAATGATAAACTAGCAGAAAGAGAAATCAGGTAAACAATTCCATTCACAATTGCATCAAAAAGAATAAAATACCTAGGAATAAACCTAACCAAGGAAGTGAAAGACCTATACTTTGAAAACTACAAGGCACTCATGAGAGAAATAAGATACCAATAAATGGTAACACATCCCATGCTCATGGATAGGAAGAATAAATATAG
Organism: Phataginus tricuspis; assembly: GCA_029783875.1. Classification (NCBI taxonomy): domain Eukaryota; kingdom Metazoa; phylum Chordata; class Mammalia; order Pholidota; family Manidae; genus Phataginus; species Phataginus tricuspis. Next base: position 390,477 of record JAQQAC010008719.1, read on the forward strand.
TCAAAATGGCCATCCTGCCTAAAGCAGTCTACAGATTTAATGCAATTCCTATCAAAATGCCAAGAGCACTCTTCAAGGAACTAGAGCAAATCATTCTAACATTCATATGGAACCACAAAAGACCCCCAAAGCCATCCTGACAAGGAAGAATAGAGCTGCGACGATTATGCTTCCCAACTTCAAGCTCTACTACAAAGCCACAGTAATCAAGACAATTTGGTGCATAAGAACAGAACCATAGACCAATGGAGCAGACTAGAGAGTCCTGATATAAACCCTACCATATGTGGTCAATTAATATACAATAAAGAGCCATGGACATACAATGGGGAAATGACAGCCTCTTCAACAACTGGTGTTGGCAAAACTGGACAGCTACATGCAAGAGGATGAAACTGGATTATTGTTTAACCACATACACAAAAATAAACTCGAAATGGATTAAAGACCTGAATGTAAGTCATGAAACCATAAAGCTCTTAGAAGACAACATAGGCAAAAATCTCCTGAATATAAGCATAAGCAACTTCTTTCTGAATGCATGTCCTTGAGCAAGGGAAGCAAAAGCAAAAATGAACACATGGGACTACATCAAACTAAAAAGCTTCTGTACAGCAAAGAACACCATCAACAGAACAAAAAGGCATCCTACAGTATGGGAGAATATATCTGTAAATGTCATATCCAACAATGGGTTAACATCCAAAATATATAAAAAACTCACATGCCTCAGCACCCAAAAAGCAAATAACCCGATTAAAAAATAGGCAGAGGATATGAAGAGACAATTCTCCAAAGAAGAAATTCAGATGGCCAACAGACACATGAGAAGATGCTTCATATCACTAATCATCAGGGAAATGCAAATTAAAACCACAATGAGATATCACTTCACACCAGTAAGGATGGCCAGCATTGAAAAGACTGAGAACAACAAATGCTGGTGAGGATGCAGAGAAAGGGGAACCCTCCTACACTGCTGGTGGGAAAGTAAATTCCCATTGTGTTCAACCATTGTGGAAAGCAGTATGGAGCTTCCTCAAAAAACTAAAAATAGAAATACCATTTGACCCGGGAATCCCACTCCTTGGAATTTACCCAAAGAATACAACTTCTCAGATTCAAAAAGACATATGCACCCCTATGTTTATTGCAGCACTATTTACAATAGCCAAGATATGGAAGTACCTAAGTGTCCATCAGTAGATGAATGGCTAAAGAAGATGTGGTGCATATACACAATGGTATACTATTCAGCCATAAGAAAGAAACAAATCCTACCATTTGCAACAACATGGATGGAGCTGGAGGATATTATGCTCAGTGAAATAAGCCAGGCGGTGAAAGACAAGTGCCAAATGATTTCCCTCATTTGTGGAGTATAACAAAGCAGCAAAATTGAAGGAACAAAATAGCAGCAGACTCAGAGACTCCAAGAAGGAATTAGTGGTTACCAAAGGGGAGGAGTGTGGGAGGGCGGGTGGGGAGGGTGGGCGAAGGGGATTGAGGGGTATTATGTTTAGTACACATGGTGTGGGGTGTCATGGGGAAAACAGTGTAGCACAGAGAAGGCAAACAGTGAATCTGTGGCATCTTACTACACTGAAGGACAGTGACTGCATTGGGGTATGGGTGGGGACTTGGTAATATGGGTAAATGTAGTAACCACACTGTTTTTTCATGTGAAAACTTCATAAGAGTGTATATCAATAATACTTTAATAAAAATTAAAAAAAAAGACGACCCTGCCTTTGTGTGAGTGTGCATGTGTGTAGTCTAAAGAAAACACTTAGAAAATACATATTTATTTGAAGTGAAAAAGAATACAATCAATATATACTTCTCCCTCTTCTCTTTGCACATCTCCTGCCTCTCCTCATGTTTTTTGCTCTCCCATTTCCTCACTCTCCATGTCTTACATAGCAGTAAAATACATGCAGATAATGAGCAAACCTTCCACAGCATATTATTTTATTGCTGCAAAAGCGACTTGGGGTTAATTCTTTCATAAAACACCACCGCAGGTTTTGACAAGAACTCAAAGAGACCACAGTGCTAATAATGTAAAGCCTTCTGGCATACAAAATGCCCCTTCCCCCTTAGCTAACAGTTCTGAAACCAGCAACAGAGTAACCTATTATAAGGCTTTCTCTGTGTTATCCTAGAGGGTATAAAATTCCAGGTTCCTTCACTTTAGCAGTTGAGTGGTCAGAGGAGAATTACTGCTTCCTTTATTTTATGGCCCCAGTGAAGTGCAGCTTGTCCCCAGGATGGGCAGCTGAAAAATCAATGCCAGATGACTCAGTAGGGACAGATCCAATGGTTCTGTGCTGTTCTCAATCTCCCCAAGAGGAAAACCATGCAGAGAGGCGTACTCAGGATTGTCCTGTCCAGTGGTTAATAATAACATTTGTTGAGTGTTTACAGTGTGCTGAAGTCTGTTTTACATGCACTGTCTCATGAAATTATTGCAGCAACCCTGCAAAGTAGCCATTATTATTACATCATATATATTACACAGATCACAGCTGCAGATAAATTACTTTCCCTAAGCCAGAGAGCCTGGAGGCAGCAGAACCAGAATTTGAACTCATGCCTGTTAGGTTCCAAATTCAGTACTCTAAAGGCTTTCTGATGCCATTAGATGAAGTATCAGTACCAAGAAATAACAGCCTAACACATCTCAATATATTAGTGAAACCTGTGACACATCCAGATGATACAAGACCTCCTTTGAAGACTTTCTAGCGACTAATAACATTCTAGATACAAAGTAGAGAAGATAATTCATTACCTACCTTGGCTGCTTTGGGGCATTAGGTCTTAGTTGTCTCTGTCTCTCTTGGTCTGTCTCTCTCAAGGTTGCAGAGCTAACAAGTCTACACTACAATTATCAGCTGAATCCTCCCCGGTTCTATTAACAGCACCTGAAAGTCTTTTGCTCAGGCCTTTATACTAATGAAAAAAGGATAAATGCTATTTTGCTTATTGTTACTCCACTATCAATCTAAGCAACTATTCATAACATAGCCAACTAAAAATCACATGTGGGATGCTTCTGGTACTTGCCTTCCTTGTTAAAGGAAAGGTGAATCCTAAGCTGGGAGGACCAAGTGGGGGGGGACCCTGCCCTCTCCTCCCTATATCCTCTTTTTTGTCTTACCCTTTGTTTGCTGAACCTCTTTGGAGCTTCTCACCCTCTGGTACAGTGGGATTTATACACTGCTACTTATGTTAATGCAGCTGCTTAGAATTCAATCTTTAATTACAAGATCTTTATTAATGCTATTTTATACCTCTAACCAATGTTGCTTCTATTTGTTATTTGGGAAATGATAGCACTTAGTTTCTTTCACTAGTGTGTGTTTTTTAAATACCAAATAACCAGAACTTCCTTTTCTTTTTCCTCTCTTTATTTCTCACTGTCCATCAACCTCACTTTTTTTCTTTTATCCAAAAGAGATTAATGTTCAGGTTAAGTACAAGCTGAAAAAACTCTTTCCCTTTGACACTGATGTCCCCATAACTTAAAGAATCTCATGGTTCTTAGCCAGATATGACAATTTCGTGGCTTCCTGCTTTCACTGAAGCAAAACCAGCATTATTAGCCATCAATGATTATTTGATGGTTCAGAAAATATCCCCATGCTATATAGTTAAATGCCAAAGAACATCTTTTTCAAACAAAAATGAAATGTTTCAGTAATGTGTTTGCCTTTTTATGGAAAAGACAAAAAGCATGACATTCTTGTAGTGTTTTCAGGGAAGTCTGGGGATGTCTTGTAGACTGCAGCTTGGACTGAGTGATCTAAATACTGGCAACATTGCTGACAACATGAGAAATGTCATGAGTGTCCTAAGTTGTTTTTTTTTTTTTGCTCTTGATACCCAGGAGAATGAATCAGACTTCAGACTTCCCGAGCTCTTTCTTTGATTCGTCTGCTTAAACTTCAGTCACAGGGGGATGGTGATAAGAATCTGGGCTTTAGAGCCAGAGGACTCAAGCACAGCTCCACCACTCCTAGGTAATAATACAACCACTGGGTGCTGGGAGGGCAGAGGAAGCCAGGGGCCACTGAGCACGGTGCCCGCACAAAGAGAAACTAATAACCATTCTGATTATAGTCATAATTGACATTTACTAAGTGCTCAATAAGTGCCAGATATTATGCTAATAACTTCATGAATTGGCTCATTTACTACTCACAACCACCCCGTGAAACAGATACTGTTATAATTATTTTCATTTTATAGGTGACAAAACTATGGTGAGGAGAGGTTAAGTAATTTGTTCAAGGTTACATAGCCTGTGTGATGGAGCCTAGATTTAAACTCAAGCGGTCCAACTGCACTGCACTTCACTGTTCTGCTAAATAAATGGTAACTATTAGCAAAATGGGATGCTGCCCCCGTGATTCACAAGCAGCTTAAAGCATTGGACATTCAAGCAGAAATTCTTAACTCAAAGAACTTAACTCAGAAACCTTTTAATGGTGCTAAATGTCAGGCTAAGCAGCTTGAGTACTCACCATAGCCAGTTACCATTATCCTAGGAAGGTAAAGTTTGATAAAAGGTTTTCCTTCCAGAGCAGCGATGAGTATATTATCTATGAGATTAGGAGGTGTGAACTGCTTAAATCCCCTTTGAGGTCTCTAATCCTTCTCTTTCCTCCCCAATTTCTTCCTTGTTAGAATGGTGTCTGGTTGCAAGGGAACTTTACACTTCTTAATGGCATGGGATACACAGGTTTATGTTCTCTATGTGGCCTTTGGTGTTTTAATATGTACTCAGGATTTGTTTTAATCAGATATGGGAAGACATGGAAATGACTGTCATCAAGGAAAAGTTTATACTCACAGATCCCTAGAAGCAAGAGGCATGGTGTTCCACATAGAGCCAAATGGGGAAGAATCAGGGTCAGTCAGGAGTAAGAGACAGGGGAAAACACGAGTGAAAGTTTTTATTGTGTTTTTGTGGGAAGGAATAGGCCAGGCGTAGGGTGAACAGGGGCGACAGGTCTAGGACTGACTAGTTTGGATAACTGGTGGTTTCTGGAGCACAGCAATACCTGGCCCTGGGATGATTAAGGCAGGGCATGGTGGCTCGGCCAGGAAAGGCTGTGGCTGAGGGTATGGGCGCTGATTGGTTGGTCTGCATTTGAAAATTGCATCTTCATGCAATGTTTGCTCTCTCTAGGAATTATTGAACCCTGAGAATGACAGTCTCTACCAATAAGGAAGGCCCCAAAATATCACACCATCATAAAATACAAAACCTGAGAAATATGATCAATGCATTCTATTGAAGTGTCTCGTCCCATTTGTCCCAGTCATCGTCCTTGGTTCCCACTGCTTCCGCTCCGAAAGTGCCTGTGCCTCGGAGCCTCTCGGCTTGACACAGACAACGGATTTGCTTCAGGGGCTCAGCTTTCTCCCTGGCCGGTGCGGCCCAATTTCTGTACTGATGATTCCCTAAGTCTTCACTCCAACTACTGTGCAACCCCAAACTTACGCAGGTGGTTAGTGAAGGAGCTGAGGCAGAAAGTGGGCAGCTTGTGCCCTTGCGGGATCCCTGGAGAGGCTGCCTTGCAGAAGGCCTCCATGCCAACCGTGCTAAGAGGCAAAATGGGAGCATGGAGTGTTAGGCAGAGAGGAGATGGGCTAGCACTACCAGACTTTCATCAGCACCTGCGTGACATGGAAGACATTCAGAAGTTTACTAGTGCCCTCTATGAGGGTAAGAGGGAGGATTTACCCACCTGGGGTAAAGAAATATGAAGTGACTTCTTTGCCCATTTGAGATGCAATGTATAAAATGGTCAACTCCAATATCCAGAGAATATTTAATAATCACAATACTGAGGAAAATAACAAAATAGACAAATTTCTAGGAAAACCAGTCAAAACAAGAAGTAACAAAAAAAACCCAGGGATCGCAAATACAGTAAGTTTTTTAAAATAATTAAGCATTGTAACTAATTTTATGCCAATGAATTTGAAAATTGCAATGAACTAGGCACTTTTCTGGAAAAAAAATTCCCAATTAGTCTTTCAACATGTCAGAAATGCTCCTACCTTAGGATTGTTTGATTTCTGTTTCCTCTACTTGGAATATTCTGCACTCAGCGAGCTACATAGGTATATGCTCTCACTTCCTACAGACCCTCCTGAAATTACATTTTTATGAAGACTTTCTTGAACATTTAATTTAAAAACCAACCCTTCCCACAGACTTCACATCTCTTTTGTCTCTTTATTCTTTCCATTACTAGCAATGACTATCTAGCACACTTCAGATTTTGCTTATTAATCTTGCTGTTGACTGTTTCCTTAAATGTAATTGATGAGGACAAAGATCGGTTTTTTAAATTTATTTTGTTCACTGCTTTACTTTTATTGCCTAAGTGCCTGCCATACCAGAATACTCAATGAATATCTGTTAAATGATTGATATATTAATTAATTTAAAAATCCCCAAATTGCCATATTGAAAAAAGAAAAAAAATATGTATATATATATTTGTATACCAACTGGTTAAGACTAGGAAGGCATGGATGATTTAACATCAGAAAAACCTTCAAAGTAAACCATCACATTCACCATATTAAGAATTTGACAGAGAAAGGTCAAATGTTCCTTTCAATAGAGCAGAAAAAAAAACTCTAAAAAATGTGCACAGAGGACAACTTCTACTACCTAATCAAATAAATCTGCCAAAACAACAATAAACATTAGTCCAAATGGTGAAACTTTAGAAGCATTTCAAGTGAAATAAGAAATAAAACAAGGATGCCTGTAATCATCCTACCATTCAACATTAAACTGGAGTTCCCAACCAAAGGAATAATGCAAGAGAAAAGAGGTATAAGGAGTGGAAAGAAAAAGGCAAAATTTTATTTGTAGATGTGGGTAGAATTGCAGTATTTCCAGAATCTGCATCTCCATATCAACAGGTGTTTCCAAGGGGTGGAGAGAAGTAGCCATCTTCAAATCAACAGGTAATTACAAGGGCCAGGAGGGCATATCTGGACTGGAGAGGTTGGGTGGGGCCTCTTTTTCTGCAGCTGGATTGCAAGAGACTTGGAGTAGAAAAGGATGACTGCTTGTAAGCAATAAATGGGTTTCTCCCACTTTATTTCTCTGACTGATTTCAGTTTCAAAGGTAATTTGTCCTGGGCTGGGAAAAAATTTTCCCCCACTAGAGTTACAGTAGGCCATATGATTACCTTCCAAGAAAAGGCAAAAGAACCTTCAGATAACTTATAAAATGAAGAGAGTTCAGAAGATTACCCAATCTAAGGTCACTAGACAAAAAAAATCCCATAAATACTAGCATAATGATTAGAATATATAATACAAAAAATTTTAATTGAGCAAGAAATTTGTGAAGAATATTACAAAATGATGTTAAAGCACATTTATCATGGCAATTATTTAGGAAGTGCTTATTACATTTTCTGTATTTTGGGATACCCCTCAAATATAAGTGAATCTAGAAATGGATCTCATTAATCTGAAAAAAGGGTCTTATGAAAAAATATTAAGAATGATCTCTTCATTGGTTGCTAAATCAGTTACCATCTATTGCACATGGACATTAATAAATATTTTTAGAACTACTACAATATCTTTAAGTACCTGGGCCTTTTAGACATGATCAACTTCCTGGGCTTCAAGCATATTAAGGCTAGATGATATAAATTTGTGCAATGATTCCTGTGCTTTATTCTAGCAGATCTGAAAAGTCTATTCTCAAGTAGGCTTTTTGCAGAATCCTCACCCTGGTCTTTGAAGCTACAAGTATGAAATAGTTAAGCAGGATCTGGCACACCTGGACATGTAGGAAGATGTTCCAAAGCTTGCATTTTCTGCCTTCTGCTGACCTGTTTGGCAAGAGATCTATACCCAAACATTAAATAAAGACTTTTATTGGAAGTGATTCAAAATTCTATGCACAGTGAGGCAGTTTCACATGTTCTCAGAATCCTGAGTTCTTCCTCCATTTTGAATTATAGGAAATTCTAGTGTGTGGAGAGAGGCTTTATGAACCTGGTTTTATTTTATCTCATTGTTCCAGAGTCTATGCACTGTTGAGAATATGCTTTATATGTTAATTTATATGTTAATGACAACCACCCAAGGGGCAAAATTGATATACCAATTATTTAACCTGCGTATTCTCTTTTTTGGACAATTACTTTTTCCAAATAACACCAGCCAATCAGACAAGTATAATTACTTTGAGCTCAGATAATAGAGGCCTAATAAAGAGTTAGCAGTCAAAGAAATCCTTATCTAGAGCTACAAGGAAGACTGTTCCTTGAAATGTCTTACAGACATATGTTCTATTTAAATAATGAGAAAATTACTGGGTTTCTTCATCAGAGCAATATAAATGTTTTCACCTAAAATATGAACATTTTGGTTTATTTTTTATTCACTGATCTACTTTGTATGAAAATAATGGGAAGTTCATTAAAAATGGAGTCAGCAAGCCCTGAATGGAGAGACTTCATGTAGTACCACTCAGACCCCATACAGGAGGAAGCTTACTTTATATTCCCCAGCAGAGCAAGGAAGAACTTCTGCTGGCCCAGTAGCAGCCTGGCCAATGAGAAGCTGTGACCATCCTGAACTCTGAAAAAGGGCCTCCTCACTGGCTCCTTTCCTCATAAAAGCAGGCCCCTCTCTTCTATTTTCCTGGCTTGTCTATTATCATAGCTGGTGTGTCCTGAATTGCAGTTCTATGCTCTTTCTGAATTAAAAAAAAAAAATCTCATTTTGCTGGTAAAGTGCTGCCTTTTTTTTTTAAGGTCAACCTTTGTAATAACTCAGCAAGAAATTGCTTCTGTTCATGTAGAAGTCAGGTGAACTCTAATTTGGCCACAAACAAAAACCATTCAAAATGGAGGAGGTACGGGGTGGCCGAGAGTTAGGGAATAAAGTCAGAGCATTTCTCCCTAACCCTTTACTAAAGGGTTTAGCTGTGAAATAGAGTCACTCTTTGGGAAAACTGTAAGACAGACAAACTGATCTGAATTTGATGTCTTTCTACTTCTTTTCTGTGCTCTTCTCCTTTCTTGTCTTCCCTTGTAATCCAGATTCCCATGGCATTCAGCACTGACTTTAATAGTGTTCCGTGTAAACTTGGGCAATGCCCAAGGCTTCAAAATGATACTTCCTATACCCACATCAAAATTCTGTTCCTGCAGTGCTGCATTGAGGTGACAGTTTTGGAATAAAGCAATTTTTCACTAAATTGCTCGTGACTAGGGATGACACCAAACGGGCTACGTACAGAGGGCGACGCTGTAAGAGCCGCCTAGAGTCCCTCTGCCTGCAGTGTGGGGCTGCTCACATGCACTGTCTCCTGGTAATCAGGTCAATTCAGGGACCGGAGAGGTCACAGAGTTACTAAGCAAATTCAGGAGAAACTCAGAGCTAAGAGCCAGCTCTATCATATAGTGTGATGGTTACCCTGACTGATACACATAGGCATGAGAACCTCAAATACTGGGAAATGGGTACATGTCACCATCAGAGTGACTGGGGCCAGCTAAACTGTGTATGCCCAAAGCCACCAGTCCCTTTGGTGTCACTCATTGCAAATGGCACAAAGTGGAAATTGTGAGTGTAGCATTATCTACTTTTCAAATCCAAAAGTTATCTTCCCAGAAGAAAACAAAAAGTAGCCAAGCCATATTGACTTTGTCTTCCTGAGTATTTTAGAGCACATGACAGTAAAAAGATCACAAATAAATTGTAATATGGAAAATACTTTCTGTGGCTCAGAGCCCTGAAAACACTCAGAATGACATAATAATTCTATAAAGTCTATCAGACCTTCAGAGGGGTTTATCCTGGGATTTGGGAGAGGGAGTCACAGTGTAGTTAGTTACTGACAGCCCCAAGAAGTCACTCCTTTGCAAATAACATTAGACAAAACATTCCAATATTTTGTAAGCTGATAACAGTCAGAAAGATGGAAAAAATATGGAAAATATTTTTTAAAGTGGATAATGGAAGATGAGCTGGTTCTTGTTAACATTTATAACATAGGGAGGTGGCATCTCCCTAGAATTCAGAATACAGCCCGGATACCTAAAGTCTATTTGTTTTTTAGCTTCAGTTAGAGACTTTAGAGTGTATCTTTGAGAACTAAATCCAAAGTAAATCTAGCAAGAGTATTATATGGTAAATATACAGATGTTCGGTATGAAGCTCTTTTTTTTTTTTTTTGTCCTTAGAAGTAATTATGTACATGAAAGAGGATTGGCTTGTAAAAGGACAGATTTGACCTTACTATTAAAACTGTCTATAGAATATTTTACTTTCCTTCTGTCATGTATATGTGTATTTCTGATAAAAATTAATGTACTATGCAGCTCAGAGAAGACAAGTAGTGATTCTCATCTCACTACGCTGATGGACAGTGACTGTGGTGGGGTTGGTGGGGGGGACCTGGTGAAGGGGGGAGTTCAATCATCACGGTATTGCTCATGTAATTGTAGGTTAATGATACTAAAATAAAATAAATTATTTAAAAAAAAATTAATGTACTATGAAATGAATAGGAATTTTAAAGAATTCAAGTGACTTTATTTTCCTCCATTAGAAAGTCATGGTCACCCAATTCCCACTGCAAACTTTGATTCTAAGACCTAAGTAAATAAACATCTAACAGAAATTACCACTGGGGAGCAATATTCTATGTTTTCTACTGTTCCTTTTGACAAAAGAAGATACACACTGCAAATACAAGAGATTTAAATGAGAGCTTCAAGTTATTTTCAAATAACTAAAATATTGATCCATCTTTTTACCCCATGAAATTCCTACTTTAATAGCTATTCTTAACTTCTGAAGAAAACTAAGACCAACTAGCTTAAGACAGAAAAGGAATTTATTTTCTCACATAATTGAGATGTACAGTTAGTTTTAGCTATAAGCAGATTGTGGGGCCTAAAAACTGTCTCTGGGACTCAATCTCTTCATGTGCCTGTGATTCCGACTCATAACTCTGCTTTTTCTCTTTGTCGGTCTTACTCTCAGACAGATTCTTCCTTTATGATAACAAGATGGCCCCAGATGCTCTGAACTGACATCTCTACCAGCACAACAACCCTAAAGGAAAAAATTACTCTATTTTTCAATAGAATGCCCCTACAAAACCCCCTGACTGAGTCTCATTAGGCCACCATGGAACCATTAAATTAATCCCCCATGGAATTAGCACAATGACCACGGGTGGTATATGGTGTACACTCAGTGGCTTTTTCACTTAACTAAAAAGTTAAGTGTCAGCCCTTGTTATGTGGTAGCACAGAGCTAGTTATTTGTCCATTATCTTGGGATTAAGACGTTGTACTTAATAAGGCTGCAACATTCAGAGACTTGGAAGGACAGACCTGGATGTTAAAGTGTGTTAACTTTACTTTGAGGCCTCAAGTAGCTTCCTCCAAGAAGGTGACAACTTTTAGCTGAAACAGAGAGAAGCTCTCATATCTTTGCTCAAAAGACTTTATCTGCCTAATATCCGACAAATGACAATCTAGTAATCTAGAGATACACAGAATTTAAAAATATAAACTCTTTGTTAGTGCCAGAAAAAGCATGGAGGAAAAAAACAAACTGAGAAATAATTCTGAATTAAACCCGACTCCCTAGGACCTTCCTAAACACCTAATATTTACTTTCTTTTTTAATGGAGTGAAAAATATGATTAAGAAATTGGAAAATATTATTTGTTTTCCAACTTGGGGGGGCAACTATGACCCCTTCAAAGATGTCCACATCTTAGTCCCCAGAACCTGTGAATGTGTTACCTTGTATGGCAGTAGGGACTTTGCCAATGTGATTAAATTAAGGGTCTTGAACCAGGGAGATTATCCTGGATTATCCAGGTAGGCCCAATGTAATCACAGGGATCTTTAGAAGTGAAAGACATGAGGGTCAGAGTGAGAGGAGATGTGACAAGAGAAACAGGTTAGAATAATGCAGGGTCTTAAGCTAAAGAATGTTGATAGTCTCTAGGAACTAGAAGACAAGAAAACATTCTTTGGTTAAGCAGCTAACATCCAGAAAAATTAAAAGAGATTAATTGTGATATTAGGACAAAAGGTGAGATCAAAAGGGGAGGAGCTCCATTGGTGAATTCAATCAAGCATTTAAGGAAGAAACAGTGGTAATCCCACACAAACAGGAAGTAAGCAACAAGAGAACACTTCACAACTGTTTTTATGAAGCCACACTATCCTGATACCAAAATCAAATAGACATGATAAAAAGAAAGAGGTATACAATTTTTAAATATAATATTATGAAATCAAATCTAGCATCATACAAAAAAGTTAATACATCTTGAAAATGAAATTTGTTCTAGGAATGCAAGGCTGGTTTAGTATTCAAAAACCAATCAATGTAATTTACCAAATTAAAGTAGAAAAAGCACATGATCATCATAACAGGTGCTTAATAAGCATCTGACAAAATTCAAGAGCTGTCATGGTTAAAAAAGCATTGATGGTAACTATGGAACTCTAAAACTAATATCATACTTACTACTGAAAGACTAAACACTTATCTCTTGTAATTAAGAACAAAGCAAGGATGTTCACTCTCTCCACCTATATTTAATGTAGCCAGTACAAAACAGGACACGAAAAGGAAATAAACAACATACAAGTTGGAAATAAAAAGCTCTTTTTCTTCCCTCATAAACATAATTGCTTACATAGAAAATCCAAAAATGTCCACAAACCCATATGAGATTTTAGGTCATAGGATGCTAGGTCAATACATAAAAATTAACTGTATATATCTGTGTTATCAATAAGCAACTGGAAAATAAATGTAAAAATTAACATCCAAATAGCAGAAAATATGAAATATTTAAGAATAAACTGAACAAAATATAAATGATACAGAGATAAGATGGACCAGAAAACTCATACTATTAAGATGCTACTTTTTCCCAAATTAACAGATTCTACACAATTCCACTGAAAATCAACATAATTTTGGTAGAAGTAAATATGTGCATTCTTAAATTTGTACAGGAATGCAAAGGGCTTGAAAGAGCCCAAATAACTTTGAAACAAAGACCAATGTTGCAGGACTTAACACTACCATTTTGTTAACACCGCAACAATCAAGACACTGATTTGATATAAGGATAGACATATAAATTAACAACAGAATAGAGTTAATAAGTGAACCAATAATATAGGTATTTGATTTTTTTACAAAACAGTCAACATTCATTTCTTTGGGGGATTCAATAAGAAAAAACAGGGCTGGTTCTAAAACAATTAGTTATCCATATAAAATAAAAAGGAAAGAGCTTCAACCCTTATCTTAACTTGAAATGCATAGACAACGTAAATACAAAAACAAAACTATTAATATTCTAGAAGAAAACATAGAAGAAAATATTCATGGACTTGGAGTACATAAACATTTCATAGACAATAGAAAAAATACTAATCATCAAAGAAAAAATTGATAAATTGGACTCAATAAATATTAAAATCTTATTTTTCAAAAGATTCTTTTACAAATTAAAGGCAAGTCACAAATTGACAGAAAATATTCACTATACATATATCAGACAAAAGACTTATATCCGATCATACAAAGAACTCTTACAACCAAAAAATAGTAAGAAAAATTAGTTTGAAAATGGGAAAAGATTTAAATAGATATTTCACAAAGTAAAATATATTAATAGCTGATGGTCATATGAAAATAAGTTCAACATCATTAGTCATCAGAGGTGTGTAAGTGGAAACCACAGTGAAATACCACTTCACACCTACTAGAATGGCTAAAATTAGAAAGACTGATAATACAAAGTGTTGGTGAGACTATGGAACAACTGAAATACTCATCTATCACTTTTGGGAATTTAAGGTGGCACAAACACTTTGGAAAACAATTTGGCATTTCTTATAGTGTTAAACACATACAATCTAGTAATCCCACATCTAGGTATTTACTTGACAGAAATGAAAACATGTTCACACAAAGACTACCTATGACTATTCATAGCACTTTTATTAATAAAAGCCCACAACTGACGGAGAGGGGAAGATGGCAACGTGAACAGACCGGCAGAAAATTCCTCCCAACATTATATTTATTCATGAAAACACAGCAAATACAACTATTCCTAAAAGAGAGACCAGAATACACAGGAAAGCGCACAGTGTGCAGCTACACATGAGAGGACTCAGCACGCGGCGAGGCGGGTAAGATACAGAGCCGCGACACTGTGGGACCTGGGCTCTCCCCCAGCCCAGCGCAGGGGCGGGAGCTACACCTGAGAGGACTAGACACCCAGCGAGGCGGTCATAAAGAGCCCAGCTGACATACGTGGCAACTACCAGCAACCAATTCTATAGCCATGAAAAAAAAGAGGAATATGGTACAGACAAGGCTTCAGACACAGATAACCCCAGAGAGGGAGCCTGAAGGGATGGACATGCACAGTCTTCCTGAAAAAGAATTCAGAATAAAAGTCATAGCCATGCTCACGGATCTACAGAGAAATATGCAAGAGATGACGGAAGAAGTGAGGGAAGTGAGGAAAGACTATGCAGAAATGAGACAAGCCATCGACGGGCTTAACAGCAGACTGGATGAGGTGCAAGAGACAGTTAATGGAATAGAAAATAGAGAACAGAAATACAGAGAAGCTGAGGGAGAGAGAGATAAAAGGATCTCTACGAATGAAAGAATATTAAGAGAACTGTGTGACCAATCCAAACGGAACAATATTCGCATTATAGGAGTACCAGAGGAAGAAGAGAGAGAAAAAGGGATAGAAAGTGTCTTTGAAGAAATAATTGCCGAAAACTTTCCCACACTGGGGAAGGAAATAGTCTCGCAGTCCACGGAAGCCCACAGATATCCCAACACAAGGGACCCAAGGAAGACGACACCAAGACACATAATAATTAAGATGGCAAAGGTAAAAGATAAAGACAGAGTATTAAAGGCAGCTAGAGAGAGAAAAAAGATCACCTACAAAGGAAAACCCATCAGACTATCAGACTTCTCAACAGAAAACTTACAGGCCAGAAGAAAATGGCATGATATATTTAAAGTAATGAAACAGAAGGGCCTCGAACCAAGAATATTATATCCAGCACAATTATCATTTAAATATGATGGAGAGATTAAACAATTTACAGACAAATGAAAGTTTAAAGAGTTTGCCTCTCATAAACCACCACTACAGGATATCTTAAACGGACTGCTCTAGAGGGAAGCACCCCTAAGGCTAAAAAGATGTCACCAGAGAAAATAAAATCATAGCAAAGAAAGCAGACCATCCAAATACTAACTAAAGGCAAAGAATAAAACACCTAATATATAAAGAATGGAGAAGGAAGAATAGGAAGGGAAAGATAAAGAAACATGAGACGGCATTCACAATAACTTAACAAGAAAGTTAAGTCAGATTCTTAGATAGTAAAGAAGCAACCCTTGAACCTTTGGTAACACGAAACTAAAGCCAGCAATGGCAGTAAGTACATATCTACCAATAATCACCCTAAATGTACATGGACTGAATGCACCATTCAAAAGACACAGAGTAACAGAGTGGATAAAAAATCAAGACCCATCTATATGCTGCTTACAAGAGACTCACCTCAAACCCAAAGATATACACACAGTAAAAGTGAAGGGATGGAAAAAGATATTTCATGCAAACAACAAAGAGAAAAAAGCAGGTGTTGCAGTACATGTATCAGACAAAATAGACTTCAAAATGAAGAAAGTAGCAAGAGATAAAGTAGGACATTACATAATGATAAAGGGGTTAGTCCAACAAGAAGATATAACCATTATAAATATATATGCACCCAACACGGGAGCGCCAGCGTATGTGAAACAAATACTAACAGAATTGAAGGAGGAAATAGATAGCAATGCATTCATTTTAGGAGACTTTAACACACCACTCACTCCAGAGGATAGATCAACCAGACAGAGAATAAGTAAAGCAAAAAGGCACTGAACAACACACTACAACAGATGGACCTAACAGATATCTACAAAACTCGGCACCCAAAAGCAACAGGATACACATTCTTCTCAAGTGCACATGGAACATTTTCCAGAATACACCACATACTAGGGCACAAAAAAAACCTCAGCAAATTCAAAAATATTGAAATCCTACCAACCAACTTCTCAGATCACAAAGGTATAAAACTAGAAATAAATTTTAGAAAGAAATCAAAAAGGCTCACAAATACATGGAGACTTAACATTCTCCTAATTAATCAATGGGTTAACAACCAAATCAAAACAGAAATCAAAGAATATATGGAGACTAATGACAACAACAACACAAAGCCACAACTTCTGTGGGACGCAGCAAAGGCAGTTCTAAGAGGAAAGTATATTGCAATCCAGGCCTATTTAAAGAAGGAAGAACAATCCCAAATGAACAGTCTAAAGCCACAATTATTGAACCGGGAAAAGAACAAAGGAGGCCCAAGTCACCAGAAGGAGGGACATAATAAAGATTAGAGAAGAAATACACAAAATTGAGAAGAATAAAACAATAGAAAAAAATCAATGAAACCAAGAGCTGGTTCTTTGAAAAAATAAACAAAATAGATAAACCCCTAGCCAGACTCATTAAGAGAAAAAGAGAATCTACACACATAAACAGAATCAGAAATGAGAAAGGAAAAATAACGACGGACCCCACAGAAATGCAAAGAATTATAAGAGAATATTATGAGCATCTATATGCTAACAAGCTGGAAAACCTAGAAGAAATGGACAACTTCTTAGAAAAATACAACCTTCCAAGACTGACCAAGCAAGAAACAGAAAAACTTAACAGACCAATCACCAGCAACAAAATTGAATCGCTAATCAAAAAACTACCCAAGAACAAAACCCCCGCACCTGACGGAATCACCTCTGAATTCTACCAGACATATAGAGAAGAAATAACACCCATTCTCCTTAAAGTTTTCCAAAAAATAGAAGAAAAGGGAATACTTCCAAACGGTTTCTATGAAGCCAGCATCACTCTAATACCAAAACCGGGCAAAGACCTCACCAAAAAAGAAAATTACAGACCGATATCCCTGATGAACGTAGATGCAAAAAAACTCAACAAAATATTAGCAAACCGAATTCAAAAATACATCAAGAGGATCATACACCATGATCAAGTGGGATTTTTTTCCCTTTTTTTCTTTTTTTCTTTTCTTTCTTTTCTTTCTTTATTTCTCTTTTTTTCTCTTTTCTTTCTCATCCTACCTTTTTTCATTTCTTTTTTTTAAGTCTTAAAGAGACCAGCTGACATAGGTGGCACCTGCCAGCGACCACTTCTATCACCATGAAAAGACAGAGGAATATGGTACAGACAAAGCTCATCCAGACAAAACCAGAGAGGGAGCCTGAAGGGATGTAAATGCATAATCTTCCTGAAAAGGAATTCAGAATAAAAGTCATAACCATGCTGAAGGATCTACAGAGAAATATGCAAGAGCTGAGGGAGGAAATGAGGGAAGTCAGGAAAGACAATGCAGAAATGAAACAAGCCATCGATGGGCTTAGCAGCAGACTGGACGAGATGTAAGAGACTGTTAATGCAATAGAAATCAGAGAACAGGAATACAGAGAAGCTGAGGCAGAGAGAGATAAAAGGATCTCTAGGAATGAAAGAATATTAAGAGAACTGTGTGACCAATCCAAACGGAACAATATTCGCATTATAGAAGTACCAGAGGAAGAAGAGAGAGAAAAAGGGATAGAAAGTGTCTTTGAGGAAATAATCGCTGAAAGCTTCCCCATGCTGGGAAGGAAATAGTCTCGAAGTCGACGGAAGGCCACACATCTCCCAACACAAGGGACCCAAGGAAGACACCACCAAGACACATAATAATTAAAATGGCAAAGAACAAAGATAAGGACAGAGTATTAAAGGCAGCTAGAGAGAGAAAAAAGATCACCTACAAAGGAAAACTCATCAGACTATCATCAGACTTCTCAACAGAAACCCTACAGGCCAGAAGAGAATTGCATGATATATTTAATGTAATGAAACAGAAGGGCCTCGAACCAAGAATATTATATCCAGCACAATTATCATTTAAATATGACAGAGGGATTAAACAATTTCCAGACAAATGAGAGCTGAGGGAATTTGCCTTCCATAAACCAGCTCTACAGGACATCTTAAAGGAACTGCTCTAGAGGGAAGCACTCCTAAGGCTAAAAAGAGGTCACCAGAGAAAATAAAATCATAGCAAAGAAAGCAGACCATCCAAATACTAACTAAAGGCAAAGACTAAAACACCTAGTATATAAAGAATGGAGGAGGAAGAATAAGAAGGGAGAGTAATAAAGAATCATCAGACTGTGTTTACAATAATTTAACAAGAAAGTTAAGTTAGATTGTTAGATAGTAAAGAAGCAACCCTTGAACCTTTAGTAACCACGAATCTAAAGCCAACAATGGCAATAAGAACATATCTATCGATAATCACCCTAAATGTAAATGGACTGAATGCACCAATCAAAAGACACAGAGTAATAGAATGGATGAAAAAGCAAGACCCATCTATATGCTGCTTACAAGAGACTCACCTCAAACCCAAAGATATACACAGACTAAAGGTGAACGGATGGAAAAAGATATTTCATGCAAAGAACAAGGAGAAAAAAGTAGGTGTTGCCGTACTTGTATCAGACAAAATAGACTTCAAAATGAAGAAAGTAGCAAGAGATAAAGAAGGACATTATATAATGATAAAGGGGTCAGTCCAACAAGAGGATATAACAATTATAAATATATATGCACCCAACACGGGAGCGCAGGCATATGTGAAACAAATACTAACAGAATTAATGGAGGAAATAGACAGCAGTGCATTCATTTTAGGAGACTTCAACACACCACTCACTCCAAAGGACAGATCAACCAGACAGAAAATAAGTAAAGACACAGAGGCACTGAACAATGCACTAGAACAGATGGACCTAACAGACATCTACAGAACTCTACAAGCAACAGGATACACTTTCTTCTCAATTGCACATGGAACATTTTCCAGAATAGACCACATACTAGGCCACAAAAAGAACCTCAGTAAATTAAAAAAGATTGAAATTCTACCAACCAACTTCTCAGATTACAAAGGTATAAAACTAGAAATAAATTATAGAAAGAAAACAAAAGGGCTCACAAATACATGGAGACTTAACAACATTTTCCCAATTAATCAGTGGGTTAACGACCAAATCAAAACAGAAATCAAAGAATTTATGGAGAATAATGAGAACAAAAACACAAAGCCACAACTTCTATGGGACGCAGCAAAGGCACTTCTAAGAGGAAAGTATATTGCAATCCAGGCCTATTTAAAGAAGGAAGAACAATCCCAAATGAACAGTCTAAAGCCACAATTATTGAAACTGGAAAAGAACAACAAAGGAGGCCCAAAGTCACCAGAAGGAGGGACATAATAAAGATCAGAGAAGAAATACATAAAATTGAGAAGAATAAAACAATAGAAAAAAATCAATGAAACCAAGAGCTGGTTCTTTGAAAAAATAAACAAAATAGATAAACCCCCAGCCAGACTCATTAAGAGAAAAAGAGAATTTACACACATAAACAGAATCAGAAATGAGAAAGGAAAGTAATGACAGACACCACAGAAATACAAAGAGTTAAAAGATAATATTATGAGAATCTATATGCTAGCAAGTTGGAAAACACAGAAGAAATGGACAACTTCTTAGAAAAATACAACCTTCCAAAACTGACCAAACAAGAAACAGAAAAACTAAACACACCAATCACCAGCAACGAAATTGAAGTGGTAGCCAAAAAACTACCCAAGAACAAAACCCCCGGACCTGATGGATTAACCTCTGAATTCTACCAGACATATAGAGAAGAAATAACACCCATTCTCCTTAAAGTTTTCCAAAAAATAGAAGAGGAGGGAATACATCCAAACTCATTCTAGCAAGGGAGCATCACTCTAATACCAAAACCGGGCAAAGACCTCACCAAAAAAGAAAATTACAGACCGATATCCCTGATGAACATAGATGCAAAAACACTCAACAAAATATTAGCAAACTGAAGTCAAAAATACATCAAGAGGATCATACACCATGGAAGTGGGATTCATCCCAGGGATGCAAGGATGGTACAACATTTGAAAACCATCAACATCATCCACCACATCAACAAAAAGAAGAACAAAAACCACATGATGATCTCCATAGATGCTGAAAAAGCATTAGACAAAATTCAACATCCATTCATGATAAAAACTCTCAACAAAATGGGTACAGACGGCAAGTACCTCAACATCATAAAGGCTATATATGACAAACCCACAGCTAACATCATACTTAACAGCGAGAAGCTGAAAGCTTTTCATCTAAGATCAGGAACAAGACAGGGATGCCCACTCTCTCCACTGTTATTCAACATAGTACTGGAGGTCCTAGCCAAGGCAATCAGACAAAACAAAGAAATATAAGGCATCCAGATTGGTAAAAAAGAAGTCAAATTGTCACTATTTGCAGATGACATGATATTGTACATAAAAAACCCTAAAGACTCCACTCCCAAACTACTAGAACTAATATCTGAATTCAGCAAAGTTGCAGGATACAAAATTAACATACAGAAATCTATTGCTTTCCCATACACTAATGATGAACTAACAGAAAGAGAAATCAGAAAAACAATTCCATTCACAATTGCATCAAAAAGAATAAAATACCTAGGAATAAACCTAACAAAGGAAGTGAAAGACCTATACTCTAAAAACTACAAGACACTCCTAAGAGAAATTAAATAGGACACTAACAAATGGAAATCCATCCCATGCTCTTGGCTAGGAAGAATTAATATTGTCAAAATAGCTATACTACTTAAAGCAATCTACAGATTCAATGCAATCCCTATCAAACTACCAACAGCTTTCTTCAATGAACTGGAACAAATAATTATAAAATTCATATGGAACCACAAAAGACCCCAAATAGCCAAAGCAATCCTGAGAAGGAGGAGTAAAACGGGGAATTACGCTCCCTGACTTCAAGCTCTACTACAAAGCCACAGTAATCAAGACAATTTGGTATTGGCACAAAAACTGACCCATAGACCAGAGGAACAGAATAGAAAATCCAAACATTAACTCAAACATATAGAGTCAATTAATATTTGATAAAGGAGCCTGGGATATACAATGGGGAGATGACAGCCTCTTCAGCAGCTGGTGTCGGAAAAACTGGACAGCTACATGTAAGAGAATGAAACTGGACTACTGTCTAACCCCATACATAAAAGTCAACTCAAAATGGATCAAAGACATAAGTGTAAATCATGAAACCATAAAACTCTTAGAAAAAAACATAGGTAAAAATTTCTTAGACATAAACGTGAGCGACTTCTTTATGAACATATCTCCCCGAGCAAGGGAAACAAAAGCAAAAATGAACAAGTGGGACTATATCAAGGTGAAAATCTTCTGTACAGCAAAGGACACCATCAGTAGAACAAAAAGACATCCTACAGTATGGGAAAATATTTTCATAAATGACGTATCCGATAAGGGGTTGACATCCCAAATATATAAAGAACTCACGCATCTCAACAAACATAAAGTAAATAATCCAATTAAGAAATGGGCAAAGGACATGAATGGACACTTCTCCAAAGAAGAAACTCAGATGGCCAACACGCACATGAAAAGATGCTCCACGTCACTAATCATCAGAGAAATGCAGATTAAAACCACAATGAGATATCACCTCACACCAGTGAGGATGGCCAACATCCAAAACACAAACAACAACAAATGTTGGCGAGGATGTGGAGAAAAGAGAACCCTCCTACACTGCTGGTGGGAATGCAAATTAGTTCAACCATTGGGGAAAGCAGTATGGAGGTTCCTCAAAAAACTCAAAATAGAAATACCATTTGACCCAGGAATTCCACTCCTAGGAATTTACCCTAAGGATGCAGCAGCGCAGTTTGAAAAAGACAGATGCACCCCTATGTTTATCGCAGCACTATTTACAATAGCCAAGAAATGGAAGCAACCCAAGTGTCCATCAGTAGATGAATGGATAAAGAAGACGGGGTACATATACACAATGGAATATTATATAGCCATAAGAAGAAAACAAATCCTACCATTTGCAACCACATGGATGGAGCTAGAGAGTATTATGCTCAGTGAAATAAGCCAAGCTGAAAACGACAAGTATCAAATGATTTCACTCATATATGGAGTATAAGAACAAAGAAAAATAACTGAAGGAAAAAACTGCAGCAGACTCACAGAACCCAAGAACTGACTAATAGTTACCAAAGAGAAAGGGACGGGGCAGGACGGGTAGGAAGGGAGGGACAAAGGGGAAAAAGGGCATTACAATTAGTAGATGTAATGTTGGGTGGGACGTGGAGGGCTGTACAACTCAGAGAAGACAAGTAGTGACTCTATAGCATCTCACTACGCTGATGGACAGTGACTGTAATGGGGTTGGTGGGGGGACCTGATGAAGGGGGTAGTTTAATCACCATAATACTGCACATGTAATTGTAGATTAATGATACCAAAATAAATTATAAAAAAAAATAATATACATGAATCTTGAAAACATTATGCTGACTAGAAGAAACCAGACTCAAAAGATTATACACTGTATGTTTCCATTTATATAACACTGAAGAACAGAAAACCTGATCTATGGTGACAGGAAGTACACCAGTAGTTGCCTGAGATCGAGTGAAGAGGACTGAATGAAAAGGGACACAGTGACAGAAATATTCAATATCTAGTTTGTAGTTCTGGCTACATAGGTTATTCACTTTTCAAAATGCATTGAACTGCATGCATACAGTAGGTCTATTTTGTCATACATAAATTATACTGCAAGAAAGATTATTTTTAATTTTGGGGAAAATCTTACATTCAAACAATGAATTGTTGCAGAATTGTGATTTAGAGATTGCATTATAGAAAACTACCACAGATGCTGTATTCTCAATTATTTAATAGGTTAAGCGTTTTTTAATGCTCTTTAACCTTTTCTATAGTTGGCTCCTTTCTTCCTCCACACCTCCAAAAATGCTTAGAACATTTTTTCCAAAGACAAGCATAAGAATGACAGTAAAAGTAATAATACCTGTTTTGATTAGTGATTATTGTTAACTAAGGCTATATACTATCTCATTCTGGTTTTTTTTTTGCTATTATTAATATACAATTACATAAGCAACATTATGGTTACTAAACTCCCCCCATTACCAAGTCCCCACCACACACCCCACCGCAGTCATTGTCCATCAGCGTACAAGGATGCTACAGAATCACTACTTGTCCTCCCTGTGCTATACTGCCCTCCCCATATCCCCCCACCCCACCCCAACACCTGCTACATTATGTGTACTAATTGTAATAGCCCTTTATCCCCCTTATCCTTCCCTTCCCACCCATCCTCCCCAGTCCCTTTCCCTTTGGTAACTGTTAGTCCATTTTGGGTTCTGTGAGTCTGCTGCTGTTTTGTTCCTTCAGTTTTTTCTTTGTTCTTATACTCCACAGATGAGTGAAATCATTTGGTACTTGTCTTTCTCTGACTGGCTTATTTCACTGAGCATGATACCCTCTAGCTCCATCCATATTGTTGCAAATGGTAGGACTTGTTTTCCTCTTACGGCTGAATAATATTCCATTGTGTATATGTAC
Source organism: Phataginus tricuspis (assembly GCA_029783875.1). Classification (NCBI taxonomy): domain Eukaryota; kingdom Metazoa; phylum Chordata; class Mammalia; order Pholidota; family Manidae; genus Phataginus; species Phataginus tricuspis. The sequence goes on from JAQQAC010008719.1 coordinate 414,231, forward strand.
CCCATCTTCTTTATCCATTCATCTACTGATGGACACTTAGGTTGCTTCCATTTCTTGGCTATTGTGAATAGTGCTGCGATAAACAAAGGGGTGCATATGTCTTTTTGAAACTGGGCTGCTGCACTCTTAGGGTAAATTCCTAGGAGTGAAATTCCTGGGTCAAATGGTATTTCTATTTTGAGTTTTTTGAGGAACCTCCATACTGCTTTCCACAATGGTTGAACTAATTTTCATTCCCACCAACAGTGTAGGAGGGTTCCCCTTTCTCCACATCCTCGCCAACATTTGTTGTTGTTTGTGTTTTGGATGTTGGCCATCCTCACTGGTGTGAGGTGATATCTCATTGTGGTTTTAATTTGCATTTCTCTGATGATTAGCGATGTGGAGCATCTTTTCATGTGCCTGTTGGCAATCTGAATTTCTTCTTTGGAGAAGTGTCTATTCAGATCCTCTGTCCATTTGTTAATTGGCTTATTTGCTTTTTGGTTGTTGAGGTGCATGAGGTCTTTATATATTTTAGATGTCAACCCCTTATCAGATATGTCATTTATGAATACATTATCCCATACTGTAAGATATCTTTTTGTTCTACTGATGGTGTCCTTTGCAGTACAACTTTTTAGTTTGATGTAGTCCCACTTGTTCATTTTTGCTTTTGTTTCCCTTGCCCGGGGAGATATGTTCATGAAGAAGTTGCTCATATTTATGTCCAAGAGATTTTTGCCTATATTTTTTTCTAAGAGTTTTATCATTTCATGACTTACATTCAGGTCTTTGATCCATTTTGAGTTTACTTTTGTGTATGGAGTTAGACAATAATCCAGTTTCATTCTCTTACATGTAGCTGTCCAGTTTTGCCAACACCAGCTATTGAAGAGGCTTGTCATTTCCCCATTGTATATCCATGGCTCCTTTATCATATATTAATTGACCATATATGTTAGGTTTATATCTGGGCTCTCTATTCTGTTCCACTGGTCTATGGGTCTGTTCTTGTGCCAGTACCAAACTGTCTTGATTACTGTAGCTTTGTAGTAGAGCTTGAAGTCAGGGAGCATAATCCCCCCTGCTTTATTCTTCCTTCTCAGGATTGTTTTGGCTATTCGGGGTCTTTTGTGGTTCCATATGAATTTTAGAGTATTTACTCTAGTTCATTGAAGAATGCTGTTGGTATTTTGATAGGGACTGCATTGAATCTGTAGATTGATTTAGGCAGGATGGCCATTTTGAAAATATGAATTCTTCCTAGCCAAGAGCATGGGATGAATTTCCATTTATTAGTGTCCTCTTTAATTTCTCTTAAAGTGTCTTGTAGTTTTCAGGGTATAGGTCTTTCACATCCTTGGTTAGGTTTATTCCTAGGTATTTTATTCTTTGTGATACAATTGTGAATGGAATTGTTTTCCTGATTTCTCATTCTGCTAGTTCATCATTAGTGTATAGGAATGCAACAGATTTCTGTGTATTAATTTTGTATCTCGCAACTTTGCTGAATTCAGATATTAGATCTAACAGTTTTGGAGTGGATTCTTTAGGGTTTTTTATGTACAAGATCATGTCATCTGCAAACAAGGACAGTTTGAGTTCTTCCTTGCCAATCTGGATGCCTTTCATTTATTTATGTTGTTTGATTGCCGTGGCTTGGACCTCCAGTACTATGTTGAATAAAAGTGGGGAGAGTGGGCATCCTTGTCTTGTTCCTGATCTTAAAGGAAAAGCTTTCAGCTTTTCGCTGTTAAGAATAATGTTGGCTGTGGGTTTGTCATACATGGCCTTTATTGTGTTGAGGTACTTGCCCTCTATACCCATTTCGTTGAGAGTTTTTATCATGAATCGATGCTGAATTTTGTCGAATGCTTTTTCAGCATCTATGGAGATGATCATGTGGTTTTTGTCCTTCTTTTTATTGATGTAGTGGATGATGTTAATGGATTTTTTAATGTTGTACCATCCTTGCATCCCTGGGATGAATCCCACTTGATCATGATGGATGATCTTTTTGATGTATTTTTGAATTCAGTTTGCTAATATTTTGTTGAGTATTTTTGCATCTATGTTCATCAGGGATATTCATCTGTAATTTTCTTTTTTTTGTGGTATCTTTGCCTGATTTTGATATTAAGAGTGATGTTGGCCTCGTAGAATGAGTTTGGGAGCATTCCCTCCTCTTCTACTTTTTTGAAAACTTTTAGAAGGATGGGTATTAGGTCTTCACTAAATGTTTGATAAAATTCAGCAGTGAAACCATCTGGTACAGGCATTTTGTTCTTAGGTAGTTTTTTGATTACCAATTCAGTTTTGTTGCTGATAATTGGTCTATTCAGATTTTCTGTTTCTTCCTAGGTCAGCCTTCAAAGGTTGTATTTTTCTAGGAAGTTGTACATTTCTTCTAGATTATCCTGTTTGTTACCATATAATTTTTCCTAGTATTCTCTAATAATTCTTTGTATTTCTGTGGTGTTCGTAGTGATATTTCCTTTCTCATGTCTGATTCAATTTATGGATGTAGACTCTTTTTTTTTCTTGATAAGCCTAGCTAGGGGTTTATCTATTTTATTTATTTTCTCAAAGAACCAGCTCCTGCTTTCATTGACTCTTTCTATTGTTTTATTCTTCTCAATTTTATTTATTTCTGTTTTAATCTTTATTATGTCCCTCCTTCTACTGACTTTGGGCCTCTTTTGTTCTTCCTTTTCTAGTTTCATTAATTGTGAGTTTAGACTGTTCATTTGGGATTGTTCTTCTTTCCTGAGGTAGGCCTGTATTGCAATAAATTTCCCTCTTAGCACAGCCTTCGCTGCATCCCACAGATTTTGAATTATTTTCATTTGTCTCCACATATTGTATCATTCTGTTTTTTAACAACCTTGTAAAGTTAAACCATTATTATTTTTCATTTTGTAGATGAGAAAAACTCAGAGAATATAATATCTTTGCTTCATTTAAGTCTCAGTTCAAATTACACCTTCTCAGAGAGGTCTTCCCTAACCTTGGCTTATTCCTTTGGATAATAATTCAAGCACAAATTGTAGTTTTTGGATAGCAATATCACTGAGGATTCCAGGTCATAACATTACTACCTCTCAAAATTATTTTTTTTAAAGGAAAATACTCTATTTTCTATAGGCTACAACACAGAAAACCCAAGGAATGAAGCCTATAATAACTCAAATTACTTAAAGAGCCAAAATAAAACACCTTGTCCATGAATCCTGTGTCTTACTTATCTTTGTATTCCTGTCACCTGGTATACTGCCTGACAATTAGTGAACTCAAATATTTGTTATTTATATGACTTAGATGACATCCTCTCTCACACACACACATTTCCTCAAGATATTGGTGTGTTTTTAATCTCAGCACTTCCAGTTCTAAATTGTAAAGTAAGGTAAGACTTCGCCAGAGTTCGGTTCTATGTAACTCAGACCCTTCCTGCTACTGAGGCTTCCCCAGATGTGCACACCCACCATGATGCTGTGCATGTAGGCAGAGATGATACTTACATATTCGGATGACATTCTCCTATAGTTAAAAAATGTAAATGAGCAATAAGAACCTTAAACATTTGAAATATTAACTTTTCTAACAGTCTCAGAGCTTCCCCTCAGTCACAAATCAGAATAGGGAAATTATTACAGAAAACATCTCCTTGGGAGAGCTATGGAGTTATAAACTCATTAAGAAGGTTACAACCAAGAGATACATATAGAATCACAGGAGTAAACAGGATAACTGGAAATGGCCCATCCCACTTGTTTTATTACCTTTAATAACAATGTGTATAAACTTTACTTTCTTTTGACAAATAAAATGGGATATGGGCAGGATAATGTTTTACCATGTGCAACTGACATCTCTATAGGACCACATCAGCAGGAAAAACAAAATTCTTAAAAAGCTCATAGCAAAATGTGGGAGATACACAGGGGCTATGTAGTCAAACAGCCCGGAATTTGAATCCGCATGCCATTTAGTAGCTGTGAAATCTTGAGTAAGTTACTTAACCTCTCTGAATCTTAACACAGCAATCTATAAAATAGGGATATTAGCACTGTTTTGACAGAGTGGTTGAGAGGACTACAATATAATAGGTACAAAGTGCTGGTAGCACAGTGCCTGGTATGAAGCAGTACTTAAAAACAGGTGACTTTAGAGTATAGGCTACACTGCCGTAAGAAAGAGAACCCAAAAACAGTGGGTCAAAAGTGGCTGTTTTTCTCTCACTTACCAGTCCCACACTGGCAGATGGATTCAGTTTGGTGAGATCATGCTGGGACCCAGAGTGCGCTTCTACCGTTCTTTGGCCAAGAATGCTGCTACAGCTGTAGCCATTATCCAGCCAGTGGAAAAAGGGAAAGAGGGGTGTAGGGAAAATGGAGGTCCAATGGCCAGGATCCTCACTCAATACCTGTCTGCTTGCCGACCGCACATGTGCCATGCCTTCCAGCACAGGCTTGCACACGTGTTGGCAGTAAGCTATCAGTGACTATTTGAAGAGCTCCACCCAGTGCTCTGAGGCTATGAGGCAATGGCGAGGCTCAAAGGGAGACATCAGCTTGCTGCCTGCAGACTGCCCCAGAAGTGGGCAGAATTGTAGTGCTTGACTTGCCATCACAAGAATAAAGCTTGGTATAAGACCTTTTACCCCCAAAACGTTCTGTTGTCATTTTTTGGCCTCATCCAATCCAGAGTGAACTTGCCCAGGGGAGCCAAGCAAGCAGTTTTGTTTTCGAGGAGATGATGTTACAGTTGCACACATCGTTTCCATTCACATCTCATTGGTAAAATTTGGTCTTCAATAGTCCATGTCTTGCTGCACGGGATGCTGAGAAATAAAGTTGGACAGCCATGTGACCACCTGTGGAGGAAGTGAAGGTTCCTGTGGCCAGGATTCTTACCTGGCCCCTGTCGGTTGGGCACTACACATGTGCGGGCAATACCTTGTTATTGACTCTATATAAAGAGCTCTGCCCAGTGCTCTGGGCTGCTGCACAGCTGCAGGGCTGTATAGCTTCTGGGGAGAAGAGGCTGGAGTGGTGGCAGTGCCAAGGACAGAGACTGAGATGGTTGTGGAGGCAGACAGGCTCAGAAGCAGAGACCGGCTTGCTGCATGCAGACTTGCTCTGAGTGGTTGGGATTCTAGTGACTAACCTGCCACGATGGAATAAAGTTGGGTATAAACCCTTTCACCTCTCAACGTTCCACTGTCATTTTTTCAGTCTCATTGAATCCATATAGTGAATTTGTCCAGGGCTGAAACCCATTGGCAAGACACCAGCCAAAACTCAAATGTTCTCTAACCAAAAAGGAAAAGGGGTTAGCAGTTTCTGCCATAGTTAGCTGGCTTTATTGCAGCAAATAGATCATGAAGGATGTGCTAATGAAGTTGTCAGAGTAAGGGAGGTAGACCACAAAGTAGGTGAGTGTCTTGAAAGTTGATGAAAACTCAGCAATGAATAATATAATAATTCACAATCTAGTAATGTTCACAATGCATGTATTTAAGCAATATTGATGAGTTGCAGATCCTGATATCTTCAACTTGCAGACTAAGAGGCACTTGATTCTTGAGCCACTTCTGAGCATACAAAGAAGCATCAGCAGCTGGTTGGGTCTGATAATAGTCATGGTGTTGTGTTGCCCATGATGTGAGGACAGTCCAAGTATCTTAGTTTTCTCTTAAGGCCTTCTACAATGTGTCCTCATGGGCTTCTGGAATACTGGGTCTGTATTCACTCCTGAGCATCTATATACTTGACTATGTCATAACCTAGGTTTCTAGCGCTCTCCACTAGGAAGGCCTTAGTCTCCTTATATTCCCAGCTGAAAGCTAAGTATCTTGCTACAAAATAATTCAAGGACTTAAAACCACAATGTTGCTACCCATCTGAGTTTTACTACTCCCTGATGCCTTACACTCCAACCCCCTATCAGATATGACTAATTGGACTATTAATGCCAGCTGGAAGCAAGCTCACTATGCCTTTCAGACCTGCCCTATTACGCTGCTAACCAGCAATCTATTGGAACTCTGTGTGCTGGAAGTGGGGTAGCAAGGGAGACTTTGGCCTGGCAAATCCACAAATCCTATTACTTGTTTCTTTTCCCTACCAGTCTCTTCCACTAAGGCCCTACCATGACTTCAGTTACACTGCCTGGGTCATGACTACAGCACACAGGAAGCTTCCAGATAGAAGGGTCAAAGGTTCCTTAAGAACTAGAAAGTAAGAATCAGAATGCCAGTTTGTTCTCAAGGAGAGGGTATACTTGGCTTGATACTCAGTTCTACCAAAGAAGGAAATCTATCTGTCTTGTTCATTGTGGGGAAGTTGGGGTTCCTATGGCCAGGATCCTCACTGAACTTAAACCACCTGATGATGTAACTGGCCGGTTGCTAGGCTCCTGCTTCCACACCTTTAGGCAATAAGCTATTATTGTGTTATATAGAGAGCTCGGCCCAGTGCTCCAGGTGGAGGCAGAGATGCTAGTGCTTGACTTACCACTGGGAGAATAAGCCGGGTAATAAGCCCTATGGATAAAATGAGTTCCTGTGGCCAGGATTCTCACCTGGCCCTGGTGTATTAGCTCACTGCACATCTGTGGGCAATACATGGCTGTTGACTCTATATAAAGAGTTCCACCCAGTGCCCTGCCCGCGACATGGTGGAATGGCTGCAAGGCTGTAGGAGAGCAGAGCAGAAGCTGGAGTGGTGGCAATGCTGAGGACAGAGGCCCAGAGGATGGCTGTGCGGGACGACTGTGCAGAGAGGCCCAGAGGACCGCTGTGCAGAAAGAGGAGCCCAGAGGCAGAGACCGGCTTGCTGCATACAGATTCGCTCTAAGTGAACGGGATTTTAGTGACTGACCTGCCACCTGGAAATAAAGTTGGATATAACCCTTTCACCCCAAGAACAGTTTTGCTGTCAATTTCTTTGGTCACACTGAATCCATAGAGAACTTGCCCAGGGCTGAAACCAATTGGCAAGACATTCATCTAGTGTTTCTAGTGTCCAGCACCTATTAGGAGCCAGAATTTTCTCCTTACATGATGAAGCACTAAGCAGGGATGTGACTACAAAGAACGGAAAAGCCTAGTTTTGAAAATCAAGACTAAGTGCACCAAATATTTCCTGTTTGCCAGCATCTCTTTGGAACCTACTCATACTACCAAATCTCACCCCACATCTATGGATTAGCTACATAATTTTTGGGCCCTGTGGAGAAGCTGGGGTTCCTACGGCCAGGATCCTCACTGAACTTAAACCACCTGATGATGTAACTGGCCTGTTGCTAGGCTACCACTTCCACACCTGTAGGCAATAAGCTATTATTGTGCTATATAGAGAGCTCGGCCCAGTGCTCTGGGCGGGGGCAGAGACGCTAGTGCTCTACCTACAGCTGGGAGAACAAGCTGGGTAATAAACCCTTTCACCCCAAAGAACATTCTGCTGTCATTTTCTTTGGTCGCATTAAACCCATAGCGAACTTGTCTGGGGCTGAAACCCATTGGCAAGACAATTGGTGAAAGTCGGCAGGGTTCATTGTTGACCAAGGAAAAAGACAGGTGGCCCTTATTGTAGGGGGGGTGCCTCAATGGGCTGCCCCTGTGAATGGGGAGACAGTGGATTGTTCCCCAATAAGTATGCAGTCTGAGGAGGCTTGCCTCCTAGAGTACTGGGCCCCACCCCAGGCCTGGAGGCAAGTGGAGGTGACACCTGAGGCAGTAGGAGTGGCCCTTGGTATAGTAAGTAGGTCTTTTGAGAGACAGATGCCCGTGAGGCAGCGGGGACTGTGGGTTGGCTGCTTCTCACAGTATTAAAAAAGCCTACAGAAGAGAAGGACATGCTCTTGAAAAAGACCCAAGAAATGATGGCATGAGAATGTTAGCTGCACACTGCTGGGGATTCCCTGAAGAAGTAAATGGCATTGATGCAAGAGGAGGCAGCATGAGAATGCTGGCAGCAAGGTGCCATTGGACAGGTAAACAATTCCTGACAGAACGAGATGGCAGCGCTGTCAGGTGCTCTGAAGGAGAAAAAGGCCATTAAGGAAAAAGACAAACTCCTGAGGGAAGCATAGGTGGAGGTCCACAAGAATGCCAGCTGTGAAGCATTGACCTGAAGGTAAGAGAGCTGAAGACTGAGCTAGCATTGATGCAAGGCACAGTAGAAAAGGTAAAGGTGGTAAGGGAGGAGGCAATTGGGGGAGGAGAGGGGAGAGAAAGGTGCCATCAGCCCCAGAAATGTAGGAGCTGGGGAAGGATGAAGGGGTGGTGCTGGAGGCACTGGCCCCTCTTGTATTGAAAGCACTCCCAGTGGTTGTAAAGAAAATAAAGACCCAGCAGCTGAAAGTTTCCCATGGAGAGGAGCAGCCCCCTGCCCAGGTGGTGGAGCACTCTATGGTCCGCCCTTATACTCAGGCTGAGCTGGTGGATTTGGGCTCCTGGTTTAGGCAGAAGCCCTCGGAGTCAATACTTGGCTCCTGCGTCTGTGGGACTTAGGGGTAGATGGAATTGTCCTGTCAGGGTCAGAGATAGGAAAGCTGTCTTCCCTGACAGTGCAGCCCGCCTTGAGCAGTGATTACAAAATGCACATCAGATCCCAGGGAGTCACTCCCTCCTCGATTGGCTTATGGCTGCCCTTCGTGCTGTGTGGCCCAATCCGGGTGATCTTCCATCCTCTCCTGTTAGATGGCAGATGTATGCTGAGCTCCAACAGGTCTTACGAGAGCTAGGCATAAGAAATGCAATCTACAGTCCAGAGAATTATGGCCCAGATGAAGAGATTTTCACTACTGGGATGAGAAATATTGTGCTTCAAATGGCTCCCAAATCCCTCTTTGGGTCTCTAGTGGCCATTCTTTCCCCTCATTTAGGGCATCCCATAAGCGAGGTGACACATACAGTAGCAGACTTAGGTGAGGCTGAAGCAACAAGAACACAGAATGAAATAAGACTGGTTACTCACAAGAAGAATTTAAAGGGCCCCATGAAGGTTACGGACCCAGGTGTGGGTTGATTTAATACGGGCAGGAGGAGATGGAAGGAAATTAGATGGCAAGTCAAATAGGATCTTACTAGAGCTATGGCAAGAGTGGAAACCAGAGCAGCAGTTCCAGCCATTAAGACCAAAGAGGCAGAGGTCAGAGACAGAGTCACGAGTCCGGCCTGTGTGTTTGCAAGACTTCCTGCTGGAGAACGAGCCAACCTCATTTGAGCCCACACAGGAAGGTGATTGGGGAACACGGTTTAACTGAGGGAAGGTTGAGGTATCTGCCCACCAAGGTGGGACCAGAGGTCACATGTTGAAATAGCTATCCATTGGTCCCCAGTGAACATATAACATGTCCTGGCTCTGGTGGACACTGGGGCTGAATGTTCACTGATTCATGGTAACCCTGAACAGTTCCCTGGGACCCCCACTATCATAGATGGATATGGGGTAAGACTATCAGAGTAAAAAAGCCCAAATCCCTTTGGGAATAGGGCATCTACCCCCAAAAGAGTATACTGCATATATATCTCCTATCCCTGAGTATAATTGGGGATTGATATCCTGCAGGGTCTATGGTCGCGGACCACTGCAGGTGAGTTAAGACTGAGGGTATGTGTGGAAAAGGCAGTTCTGAGGGGACATGCTAGGCACCCACCCATAGCTTTGCCTGTGCCTCGGCGGGTGACTAATACCAAACAATGTCAACTGCCTGGAGGGCATAAAGAGATTGGAGAAACTCTCCAGGAGCAGGAAGAGGTGTGTATTGTAAAGCCCACCCATAGTCCTTTCAATTCCCCAGTGTGGCCAGTAAAAAAGCCAGATGGCTCCTGATGTAAGACTGGATTACAGAGAACTGAATAAAGTCATACTCCCTATGCATGCTGCTGTCCCCTCTATTGCAGGCTTGATGGATACCCTCAGCCATGAACTAGGAACATACTATTATGTGGTAGATTTGCTAATACCTTCTTTTCCATTGATATTGAGCAGGAAAGTCAGGAACAGTTTGCCTTCATGTGGGAAGGATGGCAAAGAATTTTCACCGTCCTCCCACAGGGATACCTCCACAGCCCCACCATCTGTCATGGACTTGTAACCCAGGACTTGGCTACATGGGAGAAATCACCAACAGTGTGGCTGTACCATTATATTGATGATGTCATGCTCACGTCTGATTCTCTTTCAGATCTAGAAGGTGCAGCACTTAGACTGCTGCAACATTTACAGGAGAAAGGATGGGCTGTGAACAGCACCAAGGTTCAGGGACCTGGTTTCTCTGCCAAATTCTTGGGGGTTGTCTGGTTGGGTAAGACCAAAGTGATACCAGAAGCAGTTAGATAAAGTCCATGCCATTCCTACCACCACAACTGTAGCACTGCTACAGGAGTTTCTGCATCTTCTAGGCTACTGGAGAGTGTTTATCCTGCACTTGGCACAAATTCTGAAGCCTTTATACCGGTTGGTACCAAAGGGTGTCAGGTGGGACTGGGATGAGACATGTGCATCTGCCTTTACTACAGCAAAATGGGCAGTCAAGGCCGTGCAGGCTTTGAATGTGATAGACCCATGAAGGCCCTGTGAGCTGGACGTTCATGTCACTGAAGACAGTTATGACTGGGGTCTCTGGCAGCGGCTTGAACGAACTCGCCAACCCTTTGGATTCTGGTCACAACTCTGGAAAGGGGCAAATGTATGAAACACTTTGATAGAAGAACAACTGGCTGCCGTGAATCATGCCTTGCTGGCTACAGAACCCATCACTGGAATGGCCCCAATAAAGGTAATAACCACCTATCCCCTCTTGGGGTGGGTACAAGACTGGAACCAACAGCCAAGAAGTGGCATGGCACAAACACCCACACTAGCCAAGTGGGGTGCTTACCTACAGCAGCGTAGTGCCCTTCTAGTAGTCCCTGAGTGAGGAATTCCAGCGCTTGTTGGGGCCAGTAACATATATTAGTGAAAAGCAGGAAAAACTTGGTTTTGAACCATTAGTAGCAGAGAGTCCCTATCACCCGAAGACGCATGGTACACAGATGGCTCCAGCAGTGGGCATCCCCCAAAATCGAGGGCCATAGCTTTCCATCTTAAGACTGAGACAATATGGATGGAAGATGGTGAGGGGAAGAGCAGCCAATGGGCAGAGTTGCGGGCTGTGTGGCTTGTGATCAGCCAGGAGCCCTCCCCTATAGTTTTCTGCACTGGCTGTCTATAGGGCTTTACCCTGTGGCTACCAACCTGGTACTATGCCAACTGGCTAGTTGGTCACCAAACCCTTTGGGGGCAATAATTGTGGCAAGACTTTTGGGGTCATGGTCAGACTAAAATAATTACAGTATACCATGTGACAGGTCATTTGCCACTGGCATCCCCAAGAAATGATGAAGCAGATAAATGGGCCCAGATACATTGGTTAGAAGGAAAGCCTGCCTCTGATGTAGCCCAATGGTTACATCAGCGCTTGTTGCATGTGGGGCATAAGACAAAGTGGGTTGTAGCCCGTCAGTGGGGCTTACTTTTGATCTCTGAATAAGTTAGTAGATCCAGCAGGAGTGTGTCGTGTGCTCCAAAAGGGACTTACGTTGAGTTCAACAGGAACATGGGACAATAGCTAAGGGGCCTATACCCCTCGTCAGGTGGCAGATAGACTATATTGGGCCTCTACCTGTGTCAGAACGATATTGGTATGCAATGACTTGTGTGGACACAGCTACTGGACTTCTGGTTGCTTTTCCTACCTGTTGTGCAGACCAGCAGATGACCGAAAGAGGCCTGGAGCATCTCTGCTGCCTATAGCCGACCACAGGTAATTGAGTGATCAGGGCACCCATTTTACTGGACATATACTGCAAGAATGGGTGCAACAGCTGGGAATAAAATGGAAGTTTCATAGAATCTTACCACAGCAGGCATAGTAGAGAGACATAATGGCTTGTTAAAATCCAGACTAAAGTCAGATACCAATAGTCTGTGGGGATGGTCAGTCTGCTTATGGCCCGTGCTACAGGGTTTGAATGAGAGATCATGAAAGGGAGCCCTGAGTCCCGTAGACATGTTAACACATATGGCTACCTCCCCTATACAACTGCAAGTACAAACCAAGGAAGAATCACTGAAACCGAGGTTCAGCCACCAGAATAATATATTGCTGCCAGAGCCAACTGCACTGAATCACAGAGACTTCATTGAGTGGTCGTGGCCTTGGACCTTTTGACATATGGACAACGATGGCTGGCTCTCCTGGTACCTTGGGGACAAGGTCTGGAAGCTGGCCTCCTGTGCATTCCTGGAATAACAGCAGAGTGGCCACCAAAGGTCACAGTAGTATATCCTGAACGGCCAGAAGGTAGGAGCATCTTACCGGGGAGTTTTGTTTTATCATTATGGCCAGTGCATGCACCTCCAGTAGCACTATATATAGATCCTTCAGTAACCCCCACGGGGAAAGGAGTAAAAGTATGGTATACTAGACCTGGAAGGGACCCCCTTCCTGCTACAGTCCTATCACAGGACCACTCTCTTGCATGCATCCTACCTGATGGACAAGATGTGCCTATGTTGGTGGCATTAAAACATGTGTCTTATCGCCCCTAAATTCTTTGTGGATTGGGAACTTCCTCTGGCTTGAGGATTATTATAATGTTTTGTTATTAGGAACCTCCTCTGGCTTGAGGATTATTATAATTTTTGTTACCTGTATCAAAATCTTGTTGTATCTTAACTTTTGTTATTATCTCTAAGTTGTTGTTATCCTCTGTTGCTGTTGTGGAACCTGGTTACAGTGCTCCAGCTTTCTCGCACAGGGACCATTGGGGAAGATGGAAAGCATGTAGATTGTAAGGCGAGAATCCTGGAGGGGTGGAGTGTGGGACGTTGGGCTTCCTATGGCCAGGATCCTCACTGAACTCAAACCACTGATGATGTAACTGGCCTGTTGCTAGGCTACTGCTTCCACACCTGTAGGCAATAAGCTATTATTGTGCTATATAGAGAGCTCGGCCCTGTGCTCTGCATGGAGGCAGAGGTGCTAGTGCTCGACCTACTGCTGGAAGAACAGGCCGGGTAATAAACCCTTTCACCCCAGAGAATGTTTTGCCGTCAATTTCTTTGGTCACATTGAATCCATAGCGAACTTGCCCAGGGCTGAAATCCATTGGCCAGACAATAAGGAAGGCAGGCTAATTCAAAATGGGGAAAGTCTGGGGAGAAGTGGTTAGTCCATAGAGAAGGCTGTGGATAGGCCTTTGATGATGGTCAGACACTGGTCCATGCAAAGGAGATGCAGTGGTCCTGGTGACCTTCTAGATAATTACTGAAATGACTTCATCCAGGAATTTGTAGTTTCTGGTGAGCTATGGCCTGCAGCTATAAACTGATTACCCTCCCTTGTCTCTCTCCCTCATTTTCTGAACCTTATGTCACTTAATTTTAGGACATTTCAGAATTTTTCCTTATTGGTGCCACACTAGCCCCCAATTTTGTCTTTATTTTTGGATGTCACAGTTTAAGAAAAATAGAAACGTTAGAAGAGTAGTTTACAGTGTTTTTCTCAGGTCTGTGATTATATGGCAGTTACCTCAGTAACGCTCACTAATTTAGTTAGATTTTCTGTATTTTTGCCTTTTCTATTTTGCAGATTTATTTTGTATTTTCTGGTGGCTCTGTACCTTAAAACGGAGTAAAAATTGGAAATCATGATTGAACAGGTACTCAGAGAAAATTAATCAGATATTAGTGTGCTGGATAATATGTGTGGAAGACAGTGTTTTTTGCCTAACCAACAGCTATCCCCTTCTCGTCCCTGCCGAGAGAACCCTGGTTTTGTGCCAGTAACAATGTGCTATTGTAGAGACACCAGCATTGCTGCAATGAGTCACCTGTTGCAGAAGCACAGAGGTTAGTCCCCATCCTGCTTGAGCCCACCTCAAGAAAGCTTTACAGTCCTCAGGCATTTCTCTGGAGTTTTGCTTCTTGTTTTTTCGTTCTTTATAACAGTGAAAGAAGATTGACAGGTAAATGAGTAAATGGTGATGAAGTATGTGATATGATAAAGAGATCCTGACTCAACTTTAGTTATTTAAGGTTGATTCATGAATTGCCTCACCAGATGGATACACACTTACATGTCTAATGGCAGGCTGCTTTCTCTAGTTCCTTGGAAGACAGTTTACCAACCTTACCAGTTCAGTCTTACTATCAGGATGTAATGTACCTTTTATTCTCCCAAATTTTATAGAATTTCTCTCTGCAAAAATGAACCCAGAATATTACTTCACTTACCTGCAAAACATTCTTAAGTTTGAGTGATGATGTACTATTGAAGAAAAGCCTTCTTATTTGATTTGATCTAATTAAATCAGGAGTCCCATAATATGATTTAGATAGACATGATCTTAGAACACAACAATTTTGGTTTATTATTAATTTGGACTGTGTTGAAAATCATTTTAACTGTTAAAAGAACCTGCCTAATTTATTCTCTGAATCTTAAACAGATAAATTTATGTCTCTTTAAATTTCCTTTAGAAACATACTTTTGAAAACCAAATCATAAAAGCCAACACTGATGCTTTGACTAACCTGGAACAGTTTAAAATAGTGTTCTGGATAAATTAGAGAAGACATAAAAATGTAACAAAAATAAAAAACTACCTTAACTCCATCATTGGAAGGCATGGCTAGAACAGGAATCAGCAATGCTGCCAAATAAGGAACATGAATGTCATTTAGTCCCAACAGTAATTTCACAGAAGTGGAAGTGATTTCACAGAACTGGAAGAAGTAAGTCTGAGTGATTAGGTTTAGATCATATCCCTTGTTGTTGGCAGGAATCTAAATCCAGGTGTCCTTACTTCCAGTCCACGGTTGTTAATGATTATTACTTTCCATTAAATTATCAATAGTGGGCTGTTCATATCTGTTATGGCCATCTTTATGATGTAAATCAATGATAAGACTAACATCTTTTTTCAGTCATCATTATTCAGGTGTTCAAAATGATTAGGGAGGTTGAACCATCTGTTTCATTCACTTCTGATGGATGGACTTCAAACTTAACTTATTACAGCTACCCTGGCTTTTTGGTTTGAATGTGTGAGCATAAGTTGAACAACCTCTCCAGTTTTCTATTTCAAGCATGGGGGGAAAAGAATTAATAGATCTTGATCCAGTACAAAAAATTGTGTAAGTTAACCAAGGGATGAGAAAATCTCACACTTTAAAGCAGTTATATGATGAAGTACTTCTGTATATACCACAACTTTATGAGATATTATTCCTAGTTTTCAGATAAGAGGTATGAATTGTCCAACTGAGTTGCAAAGCCAGACTAGAAATGAGTTCTATCTTCAAATCCAGTGCTCTTTCCACATTTTACCTTTTGCAAATCACTTAAGAAATTTACTTTACACTATAATGGAACTAACTCATGTTGAGAGCAAATGAGTGAAGGCCAAACATTTTTCTCATCTATTATTATTCTAATACTTGGAAAAAGCCAAACCTAAACTAGGAAGGTTTAAAGGTTTTTGGTTTTCTTTTTTTAATTTATAGTAGAATGTATTCAAACACAGCAAACTCTATATTGAGCACCTATTATGCACCACAACCTGTTAGTTATGAGGTGACAAACGTATTGCTGGGAGTAATCTGTAACTGTAAACATTCATGTGTGGTGTTATTATTTTAAGATAAAACTCACAAATTAGTTAGAGCCTATAAGTATCTGGATATCACTAGACAAAGTTCCAAATTGAAGACTCAGAAGTGCTTACTTAAAAGGAATCTTCCCAATCATACTTCAATAACCACCTCTTCAAGATAAGGAAACCTGGGAGAGGTTAACTGATTTGCCAAACATCACTTCACCAGTTGAATAATAGTTTTAGAAACGTTTAAAGTTTCAGGACATAATGAGAAGTCCTGAGATTTTTTTTTTTTTGTAATTTTAGCATCCTGGAATCTAACTATGGTTTGATTAAAACACAAAGGACGCCTTAGTTTCTTTTTCAATAATAAGGCAATTCCCTAGTCCTCCCTCCCCAGCCCCCTTGCATTGCAATTGCAGGAAGACAGCTAATGGGTTTATACATAATAGCTATCAGTAAAGGCACCTGACATAACTATCAGGCAAAGTTGAAACATTTACATTACAACTACTTTGTGGGTTTTTTTTTTTTAACGAAAGTGAAAAATACTGATGGTGTTGATATAGCCCTGGTAATGCTCAAGTTATCACTTTCAACTGTTATTTCAGGACAATTTGAGCTGGGAATTTTAAAAGGTGTTATTTCCACAGCATATTAGCATAACAAACACAAAACACCTTCAGTCAATGAAAAGGACATTATATAGAATTAATTGAATGCAGACAAATGAGATGGGATCAGTAAGTGAATGCTCTGTTATTGGTCCACTTTATTCATATCAAAGAGTTCCTTCATAATTTAAACCAATCTCAACTATCTCTCATTAAATTCCATGTAAGAAATGGAGAAACCTATTAGTGAGCAGTGCTTGTCAAAAGGGAATCTAAAGTCTTTTAAATCAGTGGAACACAGACAGTAGGCACAGAACCTAGGCAACCATGATGCTGTCAGCAGTTGGGCATCCATGTCCCCTACTGAACGGCAAATAACAAAGGCCTGCAAACAGGAAGTACTGGCCCATTCAATGCTGCTTAAAAAACCTGTCTCAAAATACCCTGCAAAGTGTATACAGAATGATAAAAGAGAATGAGGCAGAGGAAGAAATCAGGTACAGAAGGATCTGTGATGACATCAACTCTGCTCTCTCTAGCCCCAAATGGGCCTCTGCTTGATTAAACTGTCTACGCTGAGCTTTAGGTTCCTGAGTACAAATGTTCATTGGCTACACCAAATTTGAGTATTTCACCAAATTTAAATTTTGAGGAATTGTTTGCAAAAGCACTGATCTAAAAGAATAAAACCTCTGTCGACATGTAACTAGCAGGCATAAATACATTAAGAATTATAAATCAAGTAATAGGGATAAATATTCATAGCAAATTATAAATAATAATCCCACTTCACTGGGCATTAATAAAACAATAACTGAATAATGAGGATAGACTCTTTATCCTTCATGCTAAAGTATAATTTTCAAAAAGTTAAATCATTACTCAAGCAAATATAAAATTACACACACAAAAGATTTTATTTAAGTCATTTATTAAGAGAACCAGTAAGATGGTATGACAAGTTCAAAAACATTTAAGAAGTGGGGATATTTATAAGAAATTTATTTATTTATTTTTTGTCTTGGCCGTGGGGCTGGAAGCTCTAGGAAGCAGGAGTAATATATATCTCATTCACCATTGTGTATCCAGAACCTAGCTCACTGCCTGGCATATAGTAGATATTTAGTAAATATTTGATAATAAATGAATCTAAGCCCCACATGGCTTCATCACACATCATAAAATAGGGCTTTTCATAAAAATTAGGAAACTGGAGAGGCTTAAAGATGGCTGCATGAGAAGTGAGTTAGAAACCTCCTCCCAAAACCACATATAATATGAAAATATAGCAAATACAACTAATCCTGATAGAGTGACAGGAAAGAAGACTGCTACAAACTGCCTACATCTGGGCAAAACAGCAGACCTCATGGAAAAAGGTAAAGTAGTAAAGTCCCGATCCAGCCAAACCCAAGCCCTTCCTCCATCTCAGCTCACCATCTAGAGGAAGAGAAACATAGTGGGGAGGGGGTGGAGGCCTAGAACTGCTGAAGACTCAGCCCTGGAGATCTACTCTGGAAGCACGAACCTATATTACATGGTGCTCTGGAGGAAGTGGGGTTGGAAAGCTAAGACAGGTGACATACCCAGAGAGACTTAGATTCTAGTCGCTTGTGAAGAACAAGTACCCATAACCGGCTGCTCTGGAATAAAAGAAAGGCAGGCACTCTGAGAGATGTCCTAACAGTGAGAGGGCTACTAAAGGGGCAAGGATTGCACAGAGCTTGCCGCTCAGGAGAAAGGACAGGGGGACAACATTGTCCCAGTGCACTCAGCCCAGTAGGTTGGGAACTTTTGGGAGCTTCAGGAGCTCCATCCTCCTAGCTGGCAATGCAGCCCTTTGGCCCCCCACCACAATAGGCAGCCTGATGCTCCTTCCTCCAGGTCAGCACTGGCTTGTATACCTGCTGCCCCCACCATTGCAGCAGGCCAGCCAGAGGGTGGCCCCACCTATGGCAGCTACAGGGGCATAGCATAAAGGCTCCTCTCTGCATGCTTGGCCCACTGGCCCTGGAAGTGGAGGCAGGCATTGCAGTCAGGAAGCAGGAAAGAGCTCTTTCCTCACAGCAGGCATCAGTGCCACTCTCCTGTGACCCCTGCCATCACTCCAGGTGCTGAGCAGCTCCAGAGAGTCGAGCTTCTGGGTACTAGAGAGTGTCCCCTACATAAAGTTATTATTCCATCTAATTCATTCCAAATATGAAATGTCAAAAGGACCTAGTAAAACCAAAATCCCACAAACACCAGAAAGAGGGCCAAGTAAAACCGAAATCATCAATCTTCCTGATGAAGATTTCAAAATAAAAATCATAAACATGCCCACGGAGCTACAGAAAAATATTCAAGATCTCAGGGAGGAATTCAAGAAAGAGGCAGAAACTTTGAAAATACAGTATCTGAAGTGAAACATACAATGGGGGGATTTAAAAGATTAGATGAGGTAGAGGAGATGGTAAATAAAACAGAAATTAGAGAAGAGGAATACAAAGAAGCTGAGGCACAGAGAAAAAAAAAGGATCCCTAGGAATGAGAGAATATTAAGAGAACTGTGTGACCAATCCAAATGGAAAAATATTCACATCACATTATAGGGGTACCAGAGAAAGAAAAAGAGAGAAAAAGGGATAGAAAGTGTCATTGAGGAGGTAATTGCTGAAAACTACCCCAATCTGGGGAAGGAGATAGTCTCTCAGGCCAAGGAGGTACATAGATCTCCCAACACAAGGGACCCAAGGAAGAAAACACCAAGACATATAATAATTAAAAATGGCAAATATCAAAGACAAACACAGAGTATTAAAAGCAGCCAGAGAGAGAAAAAAGATCACAAACAAAGGAAAACCCATCAGGCTATCATCAGACTTCTCAGCAGAAACCATACAGGCCAGAAGGGAGTGGCATGATATATTTAATGCAATGAAACAGAAGGGCCTCGAACCAAGAATACTCTACATGGAAAGATTATCACTTAAATTTGAAGGAGGGTTAAACAATCTCCTGAAAAGTAAAAGTTGAGGGAATCTACCTCCCACAAACCATCTCTACAGTGTATTTTGGAGGGACTGCTATAGATGGAAGTCTTCCTAAGGCTAAATAGCTGTCACCAGAGAAAGTAAAACCACAGTAAAGGAAGTAGAACAATTACTTACTAAGAAAATGCAAAATTAAATCAACTACCCCCAAAGTCAGTCAAGGGATACACAAAGAGTACAGAATATGATACCTAACATATAAAGAGTGGAGGAGGAAGAAAAAGAAGTGCAGGGAAAAAAAAAAGAACCTTTAGATTGTATTTGAAATAGTGTACTCAGCTAAGTTAGACTGTTAGATAGTAAAGAAGCTACTCTTGAACCTTTGGTAACAGCCTACAATGGCAATAAGTACATATCTATGGATAATCACTATAAATGTAAATGAACTGAATGCACCAATCAAAAGACATAGAGTCACTGAATGGATAAAAAGAAAAGACCTGTCTGCCTACAAGAGATTCACTTCAAACCCAAAGACATACACACACTGAAAGTAGGGATAGAAAAGATATTTCATGCAACTAATAGGGAGAAAAACTCAAGAGTTGCAGTACTTCTAACAGACAAAATAGACTTCAAAACAAAGAAAGTAACAAGTGACAAAGAAGGACATTACATAATGATAAAGGGGTCAGACTGACAAAAGTATATAAACATTATAAATATCTATGCACCCAACACACGAGCACCTACATATGTGAAACAAACACTATTAAAGGGGGAAATAGAATGCAATGGGTTCATTTTAGGAGACTTCAACACACCACTCACTCCAAAGGACAGATAAACCAGACAGAAGATAAGTAAGGAGGCAGAGGCACTGAATACCACTTTAGAACAGATGGACCTAACAGATATCTACAGAACGGTCCGCCCAAAAGCAGCAGGATACACATTCTTCTCAAGTGCACATGGAACATTTTCAAGAATAGATCATATATTAGGCCACAAAAAGAGCCTCAGTAAATTCAAAAAGATTGAAATTGTACCAACCAGCTTCTCAGACCATAAAGGTATGAAACTAGAAATAAGTTGTGCAAAGAAAACAAAAAGCCCACAAACGTGGAGGCTTAACAACATGTTCCTAAATAATCAATGGATCAATGATCGAATAAAAATGGAGCTCAAACAATAAATGAAGACACATGACAACAATAACTCATCACAGCAAAATCTGTGGGATGCAGCGAAGGCCATGCTAAGATGGACATATATTGCAATACAGGCTTACGTTAGGAAAGAAGAACAATGCCAAATGAACAGTCTAAACTCACAACTAATGAAACTAGAAAAAGAAGAACAAAAGAGGCCCAAATACAAATAATATCAAGAAGAATAAAACAATAGAAAGAATCAGTGAAACCAAGAGCTGGTTCTTTGAGATAATAATATAGGTAAACACCTAGCCAGACTTATCAAGAAAAAAGAGAGTATACGCACATAAACAGAATCATAAATGACAAAGGAAAAATCATGATGGATACCACACAATTACAAAGAGTTATTTATTAGAGAATACTATGAAAAATTGTATGCTAACAAACTGGATAACTTAGAAGAAACGGACAACTTCCTAGAAAAATACAACCTTCCAAGACTGACCCAGGAAGAAACAGAAAATCTGAACAGACCAATTACCAACAACAAAATTGAATTGGTAGTCAATAAACTACCTAAGAACAAAACAACTGGACTACATGGCTTTACTGCTGAATTTTATCAAACATTTACATAAGACCTAATACCCATACTCCTTAAAGTATTCCAAAAAGTAGAAGGGAATACTTCCAAACTCATTCTATGAGGCCAGCATCACTTTAATACCAAAACCAGGCAAAGACACCACAAAAAAGAAAATTACAGACCAACATCCCTGATGAACACAGATGTAAAAATATTCAACAAACTATTAGCAAGCCGAATTAAAAAATACATCAAAAAGATCACCCATCATGATCAAGTAAGATTTATTCCACAGATGCAAGGATGGTACAATTTGAAAATCTATCAACATCATACACCACATCAACAAAAAGGACAAAGATCATATGATCATCTCCATGCATGCTGAAAAAGCATTCAGTGAAATTCAACATCCATTCATGATAAAAACTCTCAATGAAATGGGCATAGAGGGCAAGTATCTCAACATAATAAAGGCCACATATGACAAACCCACAGCCAACATTATACTTAACAACAAAAAGCTGAAAGCTTTTCCTTTAAGATCAGGAACAAGACAAGGGTGTTCCCACTCTCCCCACTTTTAATCAACATACTACTGGAGGTCCTAGCTGGCAACCAGACAACACAAAGAAATAAAAGGCATCTATATTGGCAAGGAAGAAATTAAACTGTCACTGTTTGAAGATGACATTGATACTGTACATAAAAAAACCCTAAAGAATTGACTCCAAAACTACTAGAACTAATAGCTGAATTCAGCAAAGTTGCAGGATACAAAATTAATATACAGAAATCTGTTGCATTCCTATATATTAACAAACTAGCAAAAAGAGAAATCAGGAAAACAATTCCATTCACAATTGCATCAAAAAGAATAAAATACCTAGGAATAAACCTAACCAAGGAGTGAAAGATCTATACCCTGAAAACTACAAGATACTCATGAGAATGTCTTAAAGAAGACACCAATAAATGGAAATACATCCCATGCTCATGGACAGGAAGAATTAATATTGTCAAAATGTCCATCCTGCCTAAAGCAATCTATAGATTCAATGCAATCCCTATCAAAATACCAACTGCATTTTTCAGCCAACTAGAGCAAATCGTTCTAAAATTCATATGGAACCATAAAAGCCTCCAAGTAGCCAAAGCAATCCTGAGAAGGAAGAATAAAACAGGGGGGATCTTGCTTCCCAACTTCGAACTCTACTACAAAGCTACAGTAATCAAGACAATTTGGTACTGGCACAAGAACAGACCCACAGTCCAGTGGAAGAGAATAGAGAGTTCAGACATTAACCCAACCATATACAGTCAATTAATATGTGATAAAGGAGCCATGGATATACAATGGGGAAATGATAGCCTCAACAATTGGTGTTGGCAAAATTGGAGAGCTACATGCAAGAGAATGAAACTGGATTATTGTCTAACTCCATACACAAAAGTAAACTCGAAATGGATCAAAGATCTGAATGTAAGTCATGAAACCATAAAACTCTTACAAGAAAACATAGGCAAAACTCTCTTGAATATAAACATGAGCAACTTTTTCATGAACGCATCTCCTTGGGCAATGGAAACAAGCAAAAATGAACAAATGGGACTGCATCAAGCTAAAAAACTTCTGTACAGCAAAGGACACCATCAGTAGAACAAAAAGGCATCCTACAGTATGGGATAATGTATTCATAAACAACATATCCAACAAGGGGTTAACATCCAAAATATATAAAGAACTCACATGCCTCAACACCCAAAAAGCAAATGACCTGATTAAAAAATGGGCAGAGGATATGAAGAGACACTTCTCCAAAGAAGAAATTCAGATGGCCAACAGACACATGAATAGATGCTCCACATCACTAATAATCAGAGAAATGCAAATTAAAACCACAATGAGAAATCACCTCACACCAGTAAGGATGGTCAGCATCCAAAAGACTAAGAACAACAAATGCTGGTGAGGATGCAGAGAAGGGGGAACCCACCTACACTGCTGGTGGGAATGTAAATTAGTTCAACCATTGTGGAAAGCAGTATGGAGGCTCCTCAAAAAACTCAAAATAGAAATACCATTTGACCCAGGAATTCCACTCCTAGGTTTATCCAAAGAAAACAAGATCCCAGATTCAAGAAGATATATGCACTGCTATGTTTATCGCAGTACTGTTTACACTAGCCAAGGTATGGAAGCAACCTGAGTGTCTATCAGTAGATGAATGGATAAACAGGAGGTGGTGCATATACACAATGGAATATTATTCAATACAAGAAGAAAACAAATCCTACCATTTGCAACAACATGGATGGAGCTAGAGGGTATTATGCTCAGTGAAATAAGGAAGGCGGAGAAAGACAAGTACCAAATGATTTCACTCATCTGTGGAGTATAACAACAAAGCAAAACTAAAGGAACAAAACAGCAGCAGACTCACAGAACCCAAGAATGGACTAACAGTTACCAAAGGGAAAGGGACTGGGGAAGATGGGTGGGAAGGGAGGGATAAGGGGGAAAAAGGGCTATTACAATTAGCGCATATAATGTAGCGGGTATGGGGTTGGGGTGGGGGGATATGGGGAAGGCAGTATAACACAGAGAAGACAAGTAGTTATTCTATAACATCCATCTATGCTGATGGACAGTGACTGCAATGGGTATATGGTGGGGACTTGATGATAATAGGAGAGTCTAGTAACCATAATGTTGCTCATGTAATTGTATATTAATAATAGCAAAAAAAAAACAAAAAACAGCAGCAGACTCACAGACTCCAAAAAGTGACTAGGGGTTATCAAAGGGGAGGGGTCAGTGAGGGTGCATGGGAAGGGAGGGAGAAGGGGATTGAGGAGCATTATGATTGGCACACATGGTGTGTGGGTGGGTCAGAGGGAAGGCAGTGTAGCACAGAGAAGACAAGTAGTGACTCTGGCATCTTACTATGTGATGGACAGTGACTGTAATGGGGTGTGCAGGGGACTTGATAATATGAGTGAATGTAGTAACCACAACTGCTCATGTGAAACCTTCATAAGAGTGTATATCAATGATACCTTAATAAAAAAAAATAATAATAAGGAAACCTTCTTTTTTCCTTCAACCTTTGCCACTGTCAGGGAATTGAGAAAAGGATTTGTGGATTCATAAATACTGTTGTTTTTTGTCTATGTCATGTGCCAAAGGCATATTATAAGGACACATGATATTTCTGTGTCTTAGTGAATATTAAAATGTACAACCTCATACAACTCAATAATAAAGAAACCAAACAATCCAGTTGTTACAGGTTGAGTTCATTTTCCTCAGTCCTTGTCCACACTGCAACAGAGAACTGAAAATCAGAAACACAATAGTGAGGGAGGGTGGAGGTCTTATTTGAATAGACTCCAAGGGAGGAATGGGCCAGAGTCAAGGCAGACAAAGGCCTTGATCCCTTAGGAGAGAGGCCTGTATATTGCCTTCTGGCTAGGCAGTGCCTCTTTGATGACAAGGTGGGGTTATCTGATTGACAGTTCCACCTGTATAATCATCCCTCTCAGTGTGCATGTCCTTTCCTATATCGAGGTGTATTTTGGGCAGTTCCTAGTTTTGTTCAATTGCCCCCACGTTGGGATCAGTTTGGGACCAGTCTGGCCAGGTCCTGATAGACAAAGAAGTTATTTTCCTGCAAAGCCTTTGTTGTCTCCATGCGGGACCCCTACCTGGGCAGTTGGGGCAGTTTTCCCTTGAACTTTATCACCTCTTAGCCTGGATGCTCATGTCTATCTTTCTAGCTAACACAATTTAAAAGTGGGCAGAGGAACTGAATAGACTTTTTTTTCAAAGACATCCAATTGACTAATGAGTACATACATGAAAAGATGCTCAACCTCACTAATCATCAGGGAAATGCAAATCAAAAGTACAGTGAGTTGTTACCTCAAACCTGTTAGAATGGCTAGAATCAAGGAGTCAAGAGATAACAAGGATTGGCAAGGATGTGGTACACTTGTGTACTCTTGGTAAGAATGTAAATTGGTTCAGTCACTATGGAAAACAATATGGAGCTTCCTCAAAAAATTAAAAATATATCTACTATATGACTCAGCAATTCCACTTCTGCGTATACAGCCAAAAGAAATGAAAACAGGGTACCAAAGAGATACTTGCACTATTGTGGCATTATTCACCATAGTCAAGATATGGAAACACCTAAGTGCCCATCAGTGCATGATTGGATAAAGATGATATATAATGGAATATATATATTATATATATAATGGGATATTTTACATGTACATATAAAATATATAACAGGATATTATATATATATATATATATATATATATATAAAATATTATACTATTCAGCCATGAGAAAGAAGGAATTAAGAAATTTCTGCTATTTGCAGCGACATGAATGGACCTTGAGGTCATTATGCTAAGTGAAATAAGTCAGACAGAAAAAGACAAGTACTGTGTGATATCACTTAGATATGGAATCTAAAAAAGCCAAACTTATAGAAACAAGAGTAAAATTGTGGTTCCCAGAGGATGGGGATTGGGGACATAGGACAGATGTTGTTTAAGGGTACAAACTTGAAATGAGTAGTAAATAGGCCCTAGAGATCTAGCACACAGTGTAGTAAACACAGATAACAATATTGTATTCTAATCAAGAAACTTGCTGAGACACTAGAACTTAGTTATTCCAACCACTCAAAAGAAATGACAATTATGCAACATAATAGAGTGCTAATTATTGCTGCAATAGCAATCACATTACAATATATTAATGTATCAAATTAACATGTTGAACACCTTAAATCTATACAATGTTATGTGTCAAATATATTTCAATTTTTTAAATGTACAAATGTCCATTTTGTATTATATACCTAAATATAAATGAATTTAACTTATAAGCATTCTTAAATGCAAAAGATTTATATAGGTGGTCACTCTTTAATCATATATTATGCTTTTCTTCCCTAAGTAATGATAGATTAGATTCCTAGATGTATGAATTATAGGTGCCCATCACCCTCATTTGTCACCCAGCATTAAGATATTCTTCTCTGCATTTCATTTACTACCCTGAGCCCTTAGCAAACTTAGAAAAAGCATCAATATAGAAAATCCATATGTACTTATTTGAAATACATTCTATAGTAAATGTCTTGGGTGTGGTACTGATGGAGCTTAGTTTTGCAAAACATATACTTAGTCAAATGACATCCACAGAATTACTTTAAAAGTCTACATATCTGATACCATCTACAAATCTGATCACTATCTATTCTTATTCAGTCTTCTGTTATTTCCAGCTCGCTTTATCAGAATAAAACTAAATGGACATTCTGTTCTCAGCACGTCTATCCCAATGAGAAATGTTCTTGTTATTTCTGCAACCTAATTATTTTAAGTAGTCAAGCTCAGAGGCTCAAGATCAATCTCAAGGTCAAAACCAATGAGAAAAACAAGTACCATCACTAAAGGTAAAGTGGCTTAAATAATGGCTTTGAGTTCTGAATTGGAGAGAAACACTGATTTCATGATGGAAAAGTTCACAGTGAGATTTTCTGAGGTAAATTTATTTGACAATGAGTCATAGGAATGCAGGCATAAATCTATGTGCATCAATGTGTCCACTTATTTTCTATACTACTTTGCTTTATTAAAGTATATGAAAAGACTGTTTTATGCTGTTGTTTCATTTGGTTACTCTTTGTGTTTGACATATTTTTCCATTTTAAAAATTAAAACATAGAGCCAAATAGAGAAAAAGAACGCACATTGCAACATGAAACCAGTTGGGCATAATTTTTGCCTTAAGTGGTTCCATATAATTAAAACAACGCACAAGACAGATGGTACAGGAAACTTTTTCACATGGGGATTTTAAAATTTAAGGATGTGAATTGGTTGAATCTTGTGTGATTCTGTTGACAAAATACCAGAAAGATACAAAGCCTTGAAAGTAAACATTAGTCATTATGTGACCTTGGCCCAAAATAATTGAACCTAGAAAAATCATCTAGCAGATGGAAAAGCAATATCCTCCAAAGTCCATTCAAAATCATTTTGTTTCATCAGATTCACCTGCATTATGAAAAAAGAAGCCTTGGTGTAATCAGAAAGTTCTAGATTGAGTGAATTAAGAGACCCAGATTCTAAGCCATACTCTATCATTGCCAAGAAATTATAACCTCACCCCCCCAGGCCTCAATTTTTTTATCTACAAATTGAAGGAATTAAATTGTATCATACTAAGTATAGCTCTAGATGCCAGTTCTAATGTTTGAGAGGTCAATGTTCCCTATGAACACAATATTCAAACCATCCCAGCCATCTTAATAGAGGAAGTCCTTAATAGATACCCTTGTCATCAAACACTACTTTCAAAAAGGCCCCTACTGGCTGGGAATGGAGAGCACTACACACAGACATTCACCTTTACAATCTTGTCTAGGCCTGCCTTTCCTGCTGCCGCAGCAGAGCGGCTTTGAGACTGGGCAGACCTGAGCTGCAAAAGTCCTCAGCTTTGCCAACAACTAGCTTGTGACCATCTTGAGCAAGTCACTTAGCTTCTCTGAGATTTAGTTTCCTCATCAGTAAAATAATCTTATCAATAGTATCTTCATCATAAAGTTTTGTAATGATTGATTGAGTTGATACATAAAAAAGCTTTAGGGATGGTACCTGCCACGTGTTCCATTAATATCCTTGACTACCTCTTCCCATTTGGCGTGTGCTGTGGGTCTGTGTGGTTGTGGGGGCTTCTGGCTTGCGATGGAAGGTGAGCAGACATTGGTACAGCAGAGTGAGTTAAAGGGCGTGGAGTTGGTGGGAGCAGCAAATGTAAAAGGACAATTTAAGCTTTGAAAAGAAAATCAGCATAACAATTATTTTTACAGTTTATTTGTAAAGCTAAGTTAAGAGCTGCTAAATGAACTCTTGTTTCTATTTAGCAAACTGGTGATCAAATATATGCCTAGAATTAGAAAAATTCCTGAAGTAGGCTCAGTAAATCCCAAATTTGGATTATTTCTTTAAAAACCATGTTCTGCAAATGAAAGATTAATACACCAAAAAATGACTGGCTACCTCTGGGTCATAAGAGTATAGGTAATATTCATTTGCTCCTCTTACGTGCTTCATTTATTTTCCAAGTTATCATTTTCTAAAATAAAGGTATTATTTTAAAATCAGAAAATTAGTCATTATAAAATGTGTAATAACTGGAGAAGAAAAGAATATGTATGTCTCTCTCACAGACATTTCTTAGATTTTCCTGTAGCTGCTTAGTATTGGCACTTCTTTTCCTGTTAATGCTGTAATTACTTAAACCCCCTCCGAGTCTGAGTCCGTAGCATCAAAGTAACTGCCTCAAAGACTGAAATTCTAAGATGATTTCAATACATTGAACACTCCCACTAGGACACAACAGAAAGATTCATTAGCGTGAAGGGGAGAAGCAGGAAGAAAGAATAAGATTTTTAAAAATGTTTACACATTTATTTTCTTACACAGACGCATACATACATACAAACATACACATAAATACAACATAAATATGCATGCATACACATACATCTACTGCCCACTGCCCCTCATCTCACTTCCTGTTGCTTTTTATACTGGATAATGTTGGATTATTGCTAATGATACTCAGCTGTGCCAATTCCTTGGGCTCTTTAACCCATGTTTTCCTTTCTCAGATGTAATTTCTCTTGCCATTTATATAGTCTTTCAAAATGAGGCCATTCTGACAGGCTGTGATCTAGCATATGGTTGGCAAATATCCAGTGAGTTCGGGATGCTTAGCCAGATAATTCCACAGATGTGGCCTCTGCTTAAATGACCTTAAATGGACTCAAGGGCCTAGAGGCTGAAGGTATGCTAAGAGACCAAACTAGAAGTCACAGTTAATTGAAAAGTGCATTAGCCCCCAACCTATTCATCTAGGCATAGGCATACGTTCAGAATTATTAAAGACTTCTAAGGAGAGCTAGCCTTACATATTTCTTTCTTTTTAGAGTTAGAAATTAGAAATCACGTAGTCCAACTACTTCCTTTTCACACATGAAAAATAAAACCAGAGATGCTAAGTAGTTTACAGAGAGACATCACGTCTCCCGGTAACTTGTGTCAGATGTGGGTCTTTGGTCGTAAGCAACAGAAGCTTCCCTTCTGGCTAACCTAAGCAAGAAGGAATGTGCTGGAAGACAATGGAGTGCCCACAGAAGTAAAGCAAAGCCTGAAGTGCCAAGATCAGAAAGGACAAAAACCAGGCAGCATCAGTGGCCTCAGGAATGGTAAGTGGTCAACTGCTTGACAGAGAGCCTTCACAGCATAAGATGAGCCAACTGTTGTTTTCCCTGTGTCCCTGTATCCCTGCATCATTCCAGAAAGTCAAAAAACAGAAAGAAAGCATCAGATTGACTCTTGGGTCATCTGCCCATGCCTCCTCAGATACCTTGACTTATAGTCTCATTAAGTTTTCACTTAATAGGAGAGAGGTAATTGCATAAAAGAAAACTGGAGTATTATACTATTGCTCAAAAAGGAAGAATGCAGGGTGGGGGTGAGGGGCGAGAAGGGGCTTGTGGGGTATTATATTTAGTACACATGGTGTGCAGAATCACAGGGAAAACAGTGTAGCACAGAGAAGGCAAACCGTGAATCTGTGGCATTTACTACACTGATGGACAGTGACTGAATTGGGGTATGAGTGGGGACTTGATAATATGGGTAAATGTAGTAACCACAGTGTGTTTTCATGTGAAACCTTCATAAGAGTGTATATCAATAACACCTTAATAAAAAAAAAGGGAGAATGGATGAAAAAACCTGCTATGCCCACTACCCTTGTCCATTGCTCATTTTACCACATCAGACTGTCTTGTTTAGGTGGAGAAAGCCAGGTGTTCATTAAACACCTTCCTCATATTGCTTACAGACTCATGTATTTCTAGAATGATTATTTATGCATTCCTTTGACTTTGTCCTGTGTCCATTGGTGAGAAGAAAATAACCTTGAGGGAGGTAAAAATTTATAAAGTATAGTTAACTTAACAGACTCTCCTGTAAAAGAGAAAATGGAAGCATACGAGAGTTCTACGTTCCCAAGATGATGAGAAAAAGGGAATGAAAGGAGAGGTCAGGAACACCAAAGAACAACATTATATTTTCACATTCTTATGTAGTCTTCACCTAACTGTAAAGTCCATTAAACTTTGCATTTCTGTCCTACAGCCTTAGTTAAATCTACTAATTTGCCGAATTTACTAAACATCTGATGATTACTTCTTTTCTACAGGGCCTTAGTCAGAGGAGCCAGTTTTTCTTTCTCTATGACAACTGTAAAAAGGACATAGAAAAATTCAGTCAGAGGAAAAAATCCCTACTACTGGCTTCCTTTTCCCTCAGATAGCTCTTTTAAATAGGAGGAAAAAAATTGGTTAATATTTTTCAATTTACCAAGAACAGGTTTGCTTTCCAAGATTTTTGCACAGTGCCGAAAATTGTAGCAATATTGACAGTGGGGACAGAAATTGTGCACATTCAGAGTTTTTCATTGTCATATAATCCTAAAGTAATTGGGAACAGTCTATTTTCTTTTCCTCTCTTTCAAAACCCATGTTCAATATATAGTTTCTGCAAGGAGAAAAGAACTAGCATTGTTTGAATATCACACATTAGCACTTCTGTCACTCCTCTCCTGAAAGAACCTTCTCAATAAAGCATTTGAACAAAAGCACCTTTCAGATTCTCCTTTGCAGGGAGAGCTCAACCTAAGAACACAGGCAGTCACAGAGTAACATTTCTAATATAAATGCTTGATACAAGTGATCAGAGCCTGAGCCAGAAACTGACATTCTGTTCAGAAACTTTTATCATTACTTTCAGTGTAGTATGTACTTCCTCTACAATGACTTTCCAACATAAGGTGTAATTACAGAATTGGTATGACTTCTTAAGCAGGAAGAAAGATCCAATTAAGAAAAGAAGCTGAAATTACTAACAAACATTCATGGAATAACTGAAGCATGGTTCTTGGAGTTAGACTGAGCTGGGTTTGAATCCAGCTTTAACATTTACTAGCAATGTGCTCATCGGGAAAAAAAAGAGTGATAATACTTTCTTTGCTGGAATTTATGAGATAGATTTATTTTAGGTAAAGTACTTATGTTGCTGGGCAGCTGCATCTGGGGAGGCCTCTCCCTGCACACTAGGTGAAACCTCAGCATGGACAGGGAAAGGCTCTTGACTCTGATCGAGGAAGAATTCACTAACAGGTAGCACATGTGTAGGGAGGGAGGCATTCATTAAAATGAGAGCAGTGGTGGATGGCAGCAGCTGTGTAGGCAGCAGAGTGCAAGGAAGAGAAGAGGGAGGAAAGGGAAGTCCATTGAACTTCTGTTTGGCACAGGACAAATCCCTTGCCAAAAACTAAAGTCAGTGTCACCTGGTATCCAGTGTCTGCTTGAATCTGCACAGCATGAGGACTAAGCCCCTACAACCCCAGGATTTGGGGGAGCTTCAGGGCACTGGACGGAGTGAGATTAAGTTCTGAGAACTTCCCCAAAGCAAAGAAAGGAGATTTTCAAGCAGGTCACTAAAAAGCATGATCGTGCAGCTGCAGTCCCATCTGGGTCACCCAGGCAGTGGGAATTTGCAAGCCTAACTAAAAGATCTTAGTAGCCCTTCCTTACCTGCCTGAATAGAACAGAAAGAATGAAGACTTGTGCTTAAGTCTAGAAAGTTGAATGAAATAGCAAAGTAACAAAGACACTTACAACTAGGAAAGGGGTCTCTTATTAATCTCCCAAGAGACATGGAAGAGTGTGGAGACAAAATGCAGTAAGTTGAACAGCAAGAACGCTTTATTTAAGGCAAAGCAAATTCGTAGAAAGGGGAGTGTGGGCCGCCTCAGAGAGCCTTTAAGAGGCACGCTGAAAGGCTTGGGATTCATGTCTTTTAAGGATTTCAAGAATGGGATAAAAGGCTAGGGGGGCTGTCTTGCCAGTGGGTTTCAGCCCTAGGCAAATTCACTATGGATTCAATGTAACCAAAGAAATTGACAGCAAAACGTTCTTTGGGGTGAAAGGGTTTATTACCCAGCTTGTTCTCCTGCTGGTAGGTCAAGCACTAGCTTCTCTGCCTCCACCTAGGGCACTGGGCCGAACCCCTATATAACACAATAATAGCTTATTGCCTACAGGTGGGGAAGCAGTAGCCTCCCAACAGGCCAGTTACATCATCAGGTGGTTTGGGTTCAGTGAGGATCCTGGCCACAGGAACCCCAACTTCCCCACACTCCACCCCTCCAGGATTCTCCCCTTACAATCTACATGCTTTCAATCTTCCGCAATGGTCCCTGTGCGAGAAAGCTGGAACACTGTAACCAGATTCCACAATAGCAACAGAGGATAACAACAACTTAGAGATAATAAAAATTAAGATAAAGCAAGACTTTGATACAGGTAACAAAATTTATCATAATCCTCAAGCCAGAGGAGGTTCCTAATAACAAAAATTATAATAATCCTCAAGCCAGAGGAAGTTCCCAATCTACAAAGACTTTAAGGGCAATAAGACACATGTTTTAATGCCACCAACATAGGCACATCTTGTCCATCAGGTAGGATGCATGCAACAGAGTGGTCCTGTGATAGGACTGTAGCAGGAAGGGGGTCCCTTCCAGGTCTAGTATACCATACTTTTACTCCTTTCCCTGCGGGGGTTACCGAAGGGTCTATATATAGTGCTACTGGAGGTGCATGCACTGGCCATAATGATAAAACAAAACTCCCCGGTAAGATGCTCCTACCTTCTGCCTGTTCAGGATATACTACTGTGACCTTTGGTGGCCACTCTGCTGTTATTCCAGGAATACACAGGAGGCCAGCTTCCAGGCCTTGTCCCCAAGGTGCCTGGAGAGCCAGCCATCGTTGGTCCATGCATTGATAGGTCCAAGGCCATGTCCACTCAATGGAGTCTCCGGAATTCAGTGCAGTTGGTGCTGGCAGCAAGATATTATGGTGGCCGAACCTTGGCTTCAGCAATTCTTCCTTGGTTTGCACTTGCAGTAGTATAGGGAGGCAGCCATATGTGTTAACATGTCTACAGGGCTCAGGGCTCCCTTTCGCAGTCTCTCATTCAAACCCCATACCACGGTCCATAAGCTGACTGACCATTCCTGCAGACTATTGGTATCTGACCTGAGTCTGGATTTTAACAAGCCATTGTGCCTCTCTATCATGCCTGCTGTGGTAGGATTGTATGGCACATGAAACTTCCATTTGATTCCCAGATGTCACACCCATTCTTGCAGTGTATGTCCAGTAAAATGTGTGCCCTGATCACTCTCAATTACCTGTGGTCGGCTATAGGTAGCAAAGAGATGCTCCAGGCCTCTTTCGGTCATCTGCTGGTCTGCACAACGGGTAGGAAAAGCAACCAGAAGTCCAGTAGCTGTGTCCACACAGGTCATCACATACAGATATCCTCCTGACACAGGTACAGGCCCAATAGAGTCTATCTGCCACCTGATGAGGGGTATAGGCCCCTTAGCTATTGTCCCATATTGCTGTGGAAATCAGTATAAGTCCCTTTTGGAGCACATGACACACTCCTGCTGGGCTCTATTAACTTACTCAAAGGTCAAAGGCAAGCCCCACCGACGGGCTACAACCCATATTTTCTTTAGCCCCACATGCAATAAAGGCTGATGTAGCCATTGGGCTACCTCAGAGGCAGGCTTTCCTTCTAACCAACATATCTGGGCCAATTTATCTGCTTCATCATTTCTTGGGGATGTCAGTGGCAAATGACCTGTCACAAGGTATTCTGTAATTATTTTAGTCTGACCACAGGCCCATAAGTCTCGACACAATTCTTGCCCCCAAAGGGTTCAGTGACCAACTAGTCAGTTGGCATGGTACCAGGCTGGTAGCCACAGGGTCAAGCCCCAATAGACAGCCCAGCTGTCAGGGCAGACAACTACAGGGGAGGGCTCCTGGCTGATGACAAGCCACACAGCCCGCAACTCTGCCCCTTGGCTGCTCTTCCCCTCACCATCTTCAATCCGTATTGTCTCAGTCTTAGAATGAAAAGCTATGGCCCTCCATTTTGGGGGCTGCCCACGGCTGGAGCCATCTGTATACCATGCACCTTCAGGTATAGGGGCTGTTCCCTCCCAATAGGGACTCTCTACTACTAATGGTTCAAAATGAAGTTCTTCCTGCTTTTCACTAGCATATGTCACCAGCCCCAACAAGTGTTGGAGTTCTTCACTCAAGGGGCTACTAGAGAGGGCACTACACTGCTGTAGGTAAGTACCCCACTTGGCTAGTGTGGGTGTTTGTGCCATGCCACTTCTTGGATTTTGGGTCCAGTCTCGTACCCACCCCAAGAGGGGATAGGTGGTTATTACCTATATCAGGGCCATTCCAGTGATGGGTTCTGTAGCCAGCAAGGCATGATACACAGCAGCCAGTTGTTCATCTATCAAAGTGTATCGTACCTCTGCCCCTTTCCAGAGTTGTGACCAGAATCCAAAGGGTTGGCGAGTTCATTCAAGCCGCTGCCAGAGACCCCAGCCATAACCATCTTCAGTGACATGAACGTCCAGCTCACAGGGCCTTCATGGGTCTATCACACTCAAGGCCTGCACGGCCTTGACAGCCCGTTTTGCTGTAGTAAAGGCAGATGCACGTGTCTCATCCCAGTCCCACATGACACCCTATGGTACCAACTGGTATAAAGGCTTCAGAATTTGTGCCAAGTGCAGGATAAACATTCTCCAGTAGCCTAGAAGATGCAGAAACTCTTGTAGCAGTGCTACAGTTGTGGTGGTAGGAAAGACATGGACTTTATCTAACTGCTTCTGGTATCACTTTGGTCTTACCCAACCAGATGACCCCCAAGAATTTGACAGACAAACCAAGTCCCTGAAACTTGGTGCTGTTCACAGCCCATCCTTTCTCCTGTAAATGTTGCAGAAGTCTAGGTGCTGCACCTTCTAGATATGAAAGAGAATCAGACATGAGCATGACATCATCAATATAATGGTACAGCCGCACTGTTGGCAGTTTCTCCCATGTAGCCACGTCCTGGGCTACAAGTCCATGACAGATGGTGGGGCTGTGGAGGTATCCCTGTGGGAGGATGGTGAAAGTCCATTGCCGTCCTTCCCACGTGAAGGCAAACTGTTCCTGACTTTCCTGCTAATGTTAATGGAAAAGAAGTCACTAGCAAGATCTATCACATAATAATATGTTCCTAGTTCATGGCTGAGGGTATCCATCAAGTCTGCAATAGAGGGGACAGCAGCATGCATAGGGGGTATGACCTTATTCAGTTCTCTGTAATCCACAGTCATACACCAGGAGCCATCTGGCTTTTTTACTGGCCACACTGGGGAACTGAATGGACTATGGGTGGGCTTTATAATACCCACCTTTTCAAGCTCCTGGGGAGTTTCTCCAATCTCTTTATGCCCTCCAGGCAGTTGTCATTGTTTGGTATTAGTCACCCAGCAATGCACAGGCAAAGCTATGGGCAGGTGCCTAGCATGTCCCCTCAGAACTGCCTTCACCACACGTACTCTCAATCTGAACTCACCTGCAGTGGTCTGCAACCAAAGACCCTGCAGGATATCAATCCCCAAAATATACTCAGGGATAGGAGATATATACACAGTATACTCTTTTGGGGGTAGATGCCCTATTCCCAAAGGGATTTGGGCTTTTTTCACTCTGATAGTCTTATCCCAGTATCCATCTATGATAGTGGGGGTCCCAGGGAACTGTTCAGGGTTACCATGAATCAGTGAACATTCAGCCCCAGTGTCCACCAGAGCCAGGACTCGTTGTATGTTCACTGGAGATCAATGGATAGCTATTTCAACATGTGGCCTCTGGTCCCACCTTGGTGGGTAGACACCTCGACCTTCCAAGCCTCAGTCAAACCGTGTTCCCCAATCACCTTCCTGTGTGGGCTCAAATGAGGTTGGTTCTTTCTCCAGCAGGAAGTCTTGCAAACACACAGGCTGGACTCGTGATTCTGTCTCTGACCTCTGCCTCTTTGGTCTTAATGGCTGGAACTGCTGCTCTGGTTTCCACTCTTGCCATAGCTCTAGTAAGATCCTATTTGACTTGCCATCTAATTTCCTTCCATCTGCTCCTGCCCGTATTAAATCAACCCACATCTGGGTCCGTAACCTTCATGGGGCCCTGTAAATTCTTCTTGTGAGTAACAGGTCTTATTTCATTCTGTGTTCTCTTGCTTCAGCCTCACCTAAGTTTGCTACTGTATGTGTCACCTCGCTTATGGGATGCCCTAAGTGAGGGGAAAGAATGGCCACTAGAGATCCAAAGAGGGATGTAGGAGCCATTTGAAGTACAATATTTCTCATCCCAGTAGTGAAAATCTCATCATCTGGGGCAATTTCTCTGTACTATAGATTGCATTTCTTATGCCTACCCTTCGTAACACCTGTTGGAGCTCAGCATACGTCTACCATCTAACAGGAGAGGATGGAAGATCACCCGGATTGGGCCACACAGCACGAAGGGCAGCCATAAGCCAATTGCGGAAGAAGTGACTCCCTGGGGTCTGATGTGCATTTTGTAATCGCTGCCGCAAGGCAGGCTGCACTGTCAGGGAAGACAGCTTTTCCATCTCTGATCCCGACAGAACAATTCCATTCACCCCACAAGTCCCACAGACACAGGAACCATGCTGATATTGACTCTGAGGGCTTTTGCCTAAACCAGGAGCCCAAATCCACCAGCCCAGCCTGAGTATAGGGGTGGACCATAGAGTGCTCCATGACCTGGGCAGGGGGCTGCTCCTCTCCTTGTGAAACTTTCAGCTGCTGCAACTTTATTTTCTTTACAACCACTGGGCATGCTTTCAATACAGGAGGGGCTGGTGGCTCTGGCAGCACCTCTTCATCCTTCCCCAGCTCCTCCTTTTCAGGGGCTGATGGCACCTTTCTTTCCTCTCCCCCAAGTGCCTCCTCTGTTACAGTGCCTCACAACAATGTTAGCTAAGTCTTAAGAAGCTCTCTTACCTTCAGGTCAATGCTTTGCAGCTGACGTTCTTGTGCTACCTCCACCTGTGGTTCCCTTAAGAGTTCGTCTTTTTCCCTGATGGCCTTTTCCTCCTTCAGAACACCTGGCAGCCCTGCCATCTTCTCTCCAATGGCTCCTTGCAGCCAGCACTCTCTTGCTGCCTCATCTAGCATCAATGCCATCTCCTTCATCAGAGAATCCACAGAAGTTTTCAGCTTGTGTTCTCATGCTGCCATTTCTTGGGTCTCCTCTGCAGAATTTTTTATACTGTGAGCAGCAGACAACCCACAGTCCCCACTGCCTCACGGGCAGTCTGCTTCTCAAAGGATCTACTTATTATACCAAGGGCCACCCCTACAGCCTCAGGTGTCACCTCCACTTGCCTACAGTCCTGGGGTGGGGCCCAGTCCTCTAGGAGGCAAGCCACCTCAGACCACATACCCATTTGTGGACAATCCACTGTCTCCCCATTCACAGGGGCAGCCCATTGAAGCACCCCCCCCACACACAATAAGGGCAGCCTGTCTTTTTCCTTGGTCAACAATAAACCCTGCCGACTTTCGCCAATTGTCTTGCCAATGGGTTTGAGCCCCAGGCAAGTTCACTATAGATTCAATGTGACCAAAGAAATTGACAGCAAAACGTTCTTTGGGGTGAAAGGGTTTATTAACCAGCTTGTTCTCCTGGCCGTAGGTCAAGCACTAGTGTCTCTGCCTCTGCCCAGAGCACTCGGCCAAGGTTCCTATATAGCACAACAATAGCTTATTGCCTAAAGGTGTGGAAGCGGTAGCCTAGCAGCAGGCCAGTTACATCACCAAGTGGTTTGAGTTTAGTGAGGATCCTGGCCATAGGAACCCCAAGTTCCCCACAGGGGCTGTCTTGCCAATGGGTTTCAATGAGACCAAGCAATGACAACGGAACATTCTTAGGGTGAAAGGTTTACACCCAACTTTATTCCCATGGTGGCAGGTCAATCATTAAAATCCCATCCATTCATTTATCAGCAACGTGAGATGGGCGATTAGGTCCACATGTGAGTCTCAAAGAAAGCTTCATATAAGAGAAAATGCTGGCTTGAAAGTGTCCTTGACTCCAAAAGCTCTGGATATGAATCTGAGATCTGTCACTTTACAAGATATATAGACTTGAGTAAATTAACTTCTGTGAAACAGGGTATCACATGTCATAGGGCTATTGTGAGAATTAAATAATGCAACACATGTAAGATGTGAATGTACTAAGCACTCAGTAATATAAACAAAAATAGGAGTAATGGGTTCAGGAGTAGGGGGTTGAGGGGGAGTGAACAGAAGATTGCTAAGCACAGAGGGAGGAACATTTGAATGCAAAGGTCCTGAGGCAAGAGCACAGGGTAACTTCAGAGAATGGCAAGAAAAACATACACTTGAACAGAGATTTCATGGGAGAGAACAGTGCAGAGAATTTGGTAAATTAATACAAGAATATCATACTAAAGATGAAGATTTTATTCTAGAGTTTATGGGCAACCTTTGAAAACTTGTTTGCAAAGGAATTCTCTAATGGTAATGTGGAAAATGTCTTTC
The DNA here is from genome assembly GCA_029783875.1 of Phataginus tricuspis. Lineage (NCBI taxonomy): Eukaryota > Metazoa > Chordata > Mammalia > Pholidota > Manidae > Phataginus > Phataginus tricuspis. The sequence continues at coordinate 452,832 of JAQQAC010008719.1, forward strand.
CTTAGGATATGTTCATAATAATATTTTCCTTTAAAACGACTACTTTAAAGAATTTGCTGCTTCCCTAAGAGTGACTTTATTATTCCTTGGGGCCAGCATATTTTCTGTGGATACGTCTGTTTGTTAATGGAAACAATGGAAAATTGAAACAATGGAAAATTGAATTTAAAATCCTTATGTGAAACCCTTAAAAGGCACAGCTATTCCTTATATAGAATAGAATCTGTTCTCATGTGCAGCCAGGGTTATATGGTATGGACTCAGTGGAAATTGTGAGTACTGTGACTGATAGTTCAGGCAATAAGAGTAACAAGGACAGAAGTGAGAAGTGACAGTTAAATGGACAACCTATAAAACTTATATTTTTAGACAAAGCTTTACTTTGGTGGCATTTTTGTCCCATCTGGATTAAATCCAAACATACAAAACAAATATTGTACAACAGATTGGAATAACTGGCGACACAATCTAATGGCATGCTCTGCAATCAGTTGTGAAAATAACCACTATGAACACACAGGCCATGCTTCAGTTCTCCGCCCATTTAAACAGACAAGGCATATGGGCAATTACAGCATTCAAGCCTATGTAAGTTCACTGCCTTGATTATGTACAACAGTAAACAGAAAATAATGTAATGCCAAATAACAATACCCTAGCCTAATCAGGGCACAGTGCTGGAAATCACTTTAACGCTGAACTGAGTGTTCATTAAAGGAAAATTACAAAGATCCCCCAAATTATCATATTTAGCATTATCAAAATGTTACTTGATGATTGTTGTAACATTAAAGACCAGTGAGAAAAATAAAAGAATAAGAACTACAGCTATCTTAGCCTGCACTTTCAAGCCCATCTCAATTCTAACTTTCCATCTCTCTTGTCCATCATATTAAAGTAGTTACAGAGATGAATATCTCAGGCATCTAAATATAGATTTTTACTCTAGGGGAAAGCTAAGGATTTTTTGTGGCCTTATTTGCAAGAAGACTGTGTAGGTTTTATTTATACAAAATTCTACAGGAAATACAAGGATAAAGAAAAGGCATTATCTTGGCTTAGAGATAGTTGACTCTCACCCCTAGACTTTTCAGGCAATCACTCACCCTGGATTCTGCCATCACAAAGGTTCCTACCGTATGCAATAGTACAAAGTCCCGCCAGATTGCTCTTCTCTGTTTGCACATGCAATTCCTTCTTCACCACAATGTCACTCACCAGCACAGATGCCCACTGGGCGAACTCCCTGTCACAGATCAAGATCCAGCTCTAGTGTCTCCTTCTCTATGACAACTTCATAGGAGAACTTTACTTTTGTACTTATAACATATCTGTCTTAGTTCAGGCTACTTCAACAGAGTACCATACACTTGGTGTTTATAAACAAGAGAAATTTATTTCTCATAGTTTTGGAGCCTGGCAAGTCCAAGACCAAGGCACCAGCAGATTTAGTATCTGGTGAGAGTCTGCTTCCTGGTTCACAGACAACCATTTCTCACTGTGTCCTCACATGGTGGAAGGGGTGGAGTGCTCTCTGGGGTCCCTTTTATAAGGGCACTAATCCTCTCAGAGGGGTCCACCCTAATGACCCAATTACTTTCCAAAGGTCCATGTCCTAATACCATTAAAATGGGGTTAGGAATTCAACGTGTGAATTTTGATGGGAACATAAATGTTCAGTCCATAACAATGTCATAACCATTTTAAACAAATTTTTGTCTTCCTTACTTGGCTATGAATATTGATCTTTATCATCTTAATACCTGATAAAATATCTAGTGCAAGGTGGATGCTATAAGAATATAGTACTTTATCCTCCATTTACCCCATGGTCCCAAGCACATGGGCCGGTGAAAATCATGTCTGGACTCATCTCACCTTATCTCTAAACACTTCGCTCCACCCCTTAAGATCCAATCACCAACGTCCCCATAGCAGAACACACCCTACTCCTTAAAAACGCGCTTCCTCACCCACGAGCTGTTGCTTTCTGCTCAGAGGCAGCCATTCTCTCTTTCAGCTATTAAAATCTCTTGCATGGGCCTGTGTCTCCTGAGTCATGCTGGGGTAAGGAGGGTCGCGGCGAGATACCCTTCCAGGTGCTTAATAAATATTTTTATTTATGTCTTGCCTCCTTTCAGAAAGAACTGACTATGGCTTATTTTTATTCAGTGATGGATGTACTGCAATGAGTTGTTGTGGTTTTTTTTTTAATAACGGGGAAAAAATATGATTTTTAGGAATTTGGGGGTATCATGTTACCCAATTTTAGAATCAATCAAGACAGAAATTTAAATTCTAAAAAATACCTTCCTGGGAGCTTTGAACCTGCATATTTTATTTTGAACATAAAAATTCTATTTAAGCTTTGAATCACTGAAAGAAATAAAGGAAATTCTTTGGTTACTGTAAAAGGTTATTCTGTGTATAGGCCAGCAGTCTCCATTTTTTGCGACTCACATCTAAGTTTCAACATTTTAATTAAATGGATACGTTGTTGAATAATATATCTAGTAACACCAAAAAGTTATTCTCTATTTCCATGAAGAAAGTCTTTGGTCAATACAAGGGCAGCCCTGACCAGAAGCAGGGAAGTAGGCACAGTTTCCTTTTGTTCCTCTCTCTTACACATAAGGGACTTTTCCAGGCCATCAATAAATCAGCGGAAATAATATTTTAAAAGACAACTTAAAACAAGAGAGAAATAATTAAAAGCAAATAACCAAGAAAAGAATGAAGATAAATAAACATAATTATATCAGAAAAATAAGTCTCAAGAGAGGCTACCACAATAAAATACAAAACTAAGCCCTAAGCTTCCTGGTAACCAGGGCCAAAAAGAAAAACATGGGGGTAACACATATGTGAATACCGTAAGATAACTGAAGAAAGTACAAGATCATCAAAATAAACACTTTCAGAACTCTGAAAAGAATTTACCTCTTGAGTCTTCATTATATTGGTGATATTTTTCTTAGAAGTAATAAAAATTTCAGAGGTGGTCATTTCTTATGTCAGTTTAACTCCCCCATTCAGTTCTCACACTCATGTTCTCTGAACCTTCCATATCTTTTTATATGTTATTGCCTCTGAGTTTCATGCCCTTCCCTCCTTATCTTTGCCTGGATTACTCCTTATTGACTCTCTCTCTCTCTCTCTCTTTCTCTCTCACACACACACACATGCACACACGTACACACACACACACAGACACACACACAAGCACCTCTGATTCAGTATCCCTCCTCATGCCATCATATCATAACACCTTGGGTATACTTCTGTCCTAGTTCTTACAGATGCTTAATGGAGAAGTAGTTCAGGCATGAACAGGAGGGAAGTTGACTACTGCTTGTGACAGTCCTAGTCACATTCTTCATAGTAGCCCTTAGATTCTTTATCTCTACAATGAAGGATGGATTGGGTTTAACTATCTTTAAAGATCTCCTCCAATCCAATCATGTATGATGGCTTATCGTTTTGTTTAAAGAATTCAAGATCACTGAAGAGCAGTAAGGAAACTAACAAAGAAATAATAACATCAAGACAAAAGCAGACACAAACAAAACAACCATGATCTATTTCATTTATGGTCAGAAAAGCCACACACACTTGGCCTAACTAACAACAAGATTTCCATGCTTTAAGATTAAATGAGATCATTATTTAAAGTGTTTAGCATAGTGCTTGTTAGCTTTTTATCCCTATATTATTCTCTGTCTGGTAGGATTGGCTAAGAGATACAAAAGTGGAACAGGGATCGCATAAAAGGCCCCTTACTACTAAAAGGCCCCTTACTACTAAATAGGGGGGAAAGACACTAGGAAAAGTAAGATTAAAAATACAAAAGTTATTGTTATTTTACATTTGCATAGCATTGTTAATTTTTCAAAGTACTTTGATATAAATTATGTGTTTTAAAAAAAAAATCCCTATGCTGTACTTTTCCCTATGCATGACATTTTAATTTTAATTTTATAATTGTGCCTCTTTATCCCCTTCTGCTTTTGTTCTAACCATAAAACATGGATATCTTTTAATTGTTAATTCTTTTAATTGCTATATTTCCTAAAGAATATTCCATTGACTCATTGTCAAATGATAAGCGTATAGATCAGATTTTACAAGGGGAATTTATATTATAGCCTTGTGAATTAATTAACATACTATGCTATGCAACTTTCAGGAGGAGAGTAATGGAAAGCCAAAAGAAATAGCAAGATACCATTATTTTCAATTTTACCAAAAACATAAAAATAGTTTAACTATTTTTGAGCTTTAATCCCTTAGAGTAAATATAGAGTAGAGCAATTATAACAATTTGTTTATTAATTGGTATTTATTTTCATAGTAGCAAACTTTCTCATTTCGCTATCTTCTTTCACCAAAATAGGTTTTCAGATGAAAAATTTTACAATATCTTTTCAGTTCTGAGACTTGCTTTTGTTTTTACAAATACATAATATTTGTAGCAGGCTTGAATTTTTATGTACACAAAAATGGCACAAATGTTACTTAATCCCATCATTAAGTCTATTCCAGTTGACAAAAACAGGTAGCAAAAGCAGGGGAAATGTAGTCTTTCAAAATATAATTTAAAAAAACTAAAAAAGATGTTGCATGTTAGTTTCAGGTAACTTTTGGCAGTAAAACTAGAGACATATTCTTTTAGGTTTAAATTGTTCTCTCTTCCACTGAGATTTATTTAATGATATAACAATGATTAATTCACTTGCCATTTATAGTCTTGAAACATAATTTTCTAGAAATTTCATTAAAGTACACACATATATTAATGGGAAAAGCAAATCAATTGTAGCTATAGATGCAGCTTATTAGCAGAAGACACTCAATAATGAGAACATCTAACTAACTCTAGAAGAGGTGAAACAGAGTACAAATATGCTTACTTTTAATGTTGAACATTATAACCTGATTTAAAATATAAAAATATACTGCAATAAGCTTTAAGAAAAAATTTATAGCCAATATTTCACATTCTTATTTAGCTCTGAATCCCCTCACTCACAGCAATAATCTTATCCGCAGGTAAAATAATATTTTGCAAAATGCAAACATTATGTGCCTTCTTCTGTCCTTGTGTTTTTATATTAGCACATAGGGAAGATAGGATTCTGCTCAAGGTTGGGTTGGGGCACTGTGAGTCTTGAGAGGAAGCACTTGTGCACCTCTGGGCTCACAGTGACTATTGGGATAAGGATTTGTTCATCCTATCAGTTACAATATGACTTTTATGGATCTACATTTTTCTAGTAGAAAGGGACCCCCATGCTAAAGGTCAAAGTTCATGCACAGAATGCCCTCCTCTTTTACTTGCTGATTTCATATTGCTTGTGTGGTAAGGAAACCACAGCCTGGTCCTTTCTCCCATTTGTGGAAGGAGGCTGGCCTTTTCCTTTGTGTTCTTTCAATCATAGTAGTGCAACACGTTTTTAAATCTTATTTGTGTCCAAGATCAAAGTTTTATTTCTTTATTTCATTTCCTAAATTAGAACAGTTATCTACTTATGAATGAAAAATCATTTTTAAAACCATAAACATTAAGATACGCTCATACATTTTGCTATTCATTTTTACAGAATAAATCTCTTGTGTAATAATTGAGCATTAAAAAGCCATTGTCTATTACATCAGAAGACACTGCATTATCCACCATTGCTTTAAAAATTTACTGGGCTAATGGAAAAAACAGATCTATATTTTTTTCCAGAATTATAATGCTACCTCTTGTGCCATAAAAATGACTATGCGACACTAAATTTCAGAAAAAAGTAAAATCCCATTTCACTTGTAAACATATTTGTTGTATTTTTGAAAAGTAAAAATAATGTAGTTAACTAAAAATAGTGCTATTAACTTCTTTGATCACTACAAAAAAAGTTTAAAAATGGTTTACATTTTTAGCCAGTTCCACTTCCCCTTTATGAGTTCCTTGAAACCACAAAAATAAGTCTTTCTCATTTTTTATCTCTAGTGCCAATCACAGTGTTAGAAATCACATGATAAGTGTTTTCTGGATAGATGGATGCATAAATGGACAGATGATGATGAAATCATGAACAGAGGGATAAAACTGATGGACAGGTAGATGGGATGGATGGAATGGGTGGATGGGATGGATAATGAATGAATGGCTGAATGGGTGGATGGATGAATTCAGAAGCTTAGGCAATCAAGGGGTTACTGCAATGTAAGTGTCGGTAAATTTAACACATATTTACACCTCTAGATGCCAAATGTGTGATGGGTAGTGAGGCTCATAGTGGTGCAGGGCACAGCCACAATTAAAAGTAATCATACAATGTCATGAGTGTGAGAATGAAGGCTAAGTAGTAAGTCCTAGAAGACTAGAAAGGGCTTTACAAAAAAATGCAGTAATTGATCTGGATCTGATGAAGTGATCTTAACAGAACGACCTGAACCAGTGCATGGGGAAAACACACATGCACTGCACTGGTTCACTGGGAAGAGGCCACGAGATGGACAAAAGTGATAGAGAAAAGGGAATTCCAGGAAGATGAATGATATATACCAAGGCACAGGGAAATAAAACTGCATGGTATGGTCAAGAAACTGTAACTAATTTAGTATGGCCTGAATTTACAGCAAAGAGCACTTGGAGTCATTTATTTTGATGCTGTAAATTTACTCATCTCTTAGGGCTTAATACAATGTATTTCCAATTCCTGCCTCACACAGTTTGACTTAATACCTTTTTTTATTCCTCAACTCTATCATTTGAAAGGAATATTCTCTTGTGACCCATGCTATTGAAAAAAATAAAAATTATTTGACTTCTTAATGTGTGGACCCCTGCTGATATCAATACTAATATCTTTCTTACAGTTAAACATCCTTAATGAAAAGGTTGGAACGAGTACGATTCTAGTTAGAACATTAAAGGAAATGGATAGTGTTGTAGAATCAGGTTCACAGTTCATTATTTTTCTAAGATTTTATGTTCTGTTGGATCAATTAAAAATATTTAGCATAAACAATAGGAAATCAAACAACATCTAGGAAAATAAGAACAATTGTGGCAATAGAAATAAAAGTATGCTCTAATTGCCATATAGTAATTCATTTAATTTTGACAGCTCTATGATGTAGATACCATCATTATTAGCATTTTATAAGGAGAAAACTACACCTTAAAGAGGCTGTATAATTTTCCTACATTCACACATGTAGTTGGTAGCCTGGACTCAAACCCAGGTCTGTCTGATTTCAAACCTCTTGATGACAGTGCTATATTACTACTTAAAATCAGAAACTAAGATAATTGTGTGAAAAGACTTACTTGAAAGAGGTGGGTGATAAGGAAAAATTCTGAAATGTCCTAAAATTAAGTGACATAAGGGACAAAGAAGGGAGAGAGACAAGGGAAAGTAATCAGTCAATAACTACAGGCCGTAGCCCACCAGAAACTCCAAGTTCCTGGATGAAGTCATTTCAACCATCATCTAGAAGGTCTCCAGAACCAGCATACACCTCCTTGCATGGGGCCAGCTTCTGACTGTCTGACCATCACCAACAACCAATCCACAGCCTCCTCTATGGACTAACCACCTCTCCCCAGACTTTTCCCATTTCCAGTCAGCGCACCTTCCTTATCTGTAGCTAGTGTGAACTGAAAGAACTTTCTATCCTTGAGATCCCTTATAAATCAAGCCCAGTTCCAATGTAAATAAATATGTTGATATCTGAGAATAAGTGCTCTTTATTTTTAAAATGTTTATCATTTTTAAAGTAAACAGAGCTATGGTATAAATCTTACACTTAAATGGACCTAACTTTTTGTTGTTGTTTCTAGTGTATCCCTTAATATGCATTAGTATTTGCTAAGGGTTTTTGTTTGTTTGTTTGTCTTTTTGATTCTAGCCATATTTGAGCCAGAATGTTAAAGGTGGAAAAGTGCACCCCAGAGGACCAGTGTGTGGTGGTAGCAGTGGAAATTAGACTGAGAGATTCCCAAAAGGTAGGTAAAATCTAGTTAAGACAGTCAGAAATATAAAGTTTTATCTTTAATATCCAGGAATAGGGGTGGAGAAAAGGAATAAGGGTGGAAAAGAGCAACCAAATTGTGTCTCCTATTGCTAATGAGAGAGTTTGCCTGTCAAGTCACAGTAGCAGTAAGAACTTTAAAATATTAAGAAGAAATGAATTAAGAAATGCACAAAACCCATGTAAAAAATGAAAACTTTTCCAAACATATAAAATGCCCAACTAAATGGAGACATACCATGTTCCCAGATAAGGAGACTCAGTATTATAAAGCACAGCAATTCTGATCCATATCCCCTCAGAATTAAAAAAAAAAAAAAAAGATCTTGGTTAGTTTATATTTAGGTTTAAAAAAAAACAGGGAAGGGAATTTACCATACTAGAAATCAAAACATACTGTATCACTAGAATAAAATAGTAAGTAGCAGAGGGGACTAAATAAATAGATCAAGGAAAAGAATAGAGTTTAGGGGCACAATTCTGAGGTAAACTTCTACAATTCTACAGGATTCCTGTTTACCCAACAGGATGAAGTCTCAATTGTCTACAGTAGTAACCCATTTATTAACATACCCTTTATTGGCTTCTTCCCTTTCCCATCTCAGTTTCTTCACTTCTTCACTTCTTCACCTCCCAGTTAAAATATCTATTGTGATACTGTGATTTATAGCAGGAAAAACATATTTGGCATTCATCTCTATTCCTGGCACAAAGTCTTAAAACTTTGGAATTTCCTAAGTGATAAGAAAGATAAAGGTATCTTCTATTATTCTAATAAGTCCCTTTCAACCACACTTGGGTTTATGTTAGTGAGGTGATTTTTGGAAAGCTCCTAGATAACCACAGGATGGGGGCTGGTTGCCAAGGGAACCAATTGTGTGATTAGAGGGTTGGAATTTTCAGCCTCACCTCGTGACCTCTGGGGAATGGAGAGAGGTTGGGAGTTGAATTAATCACCAACGACCAATGATTTGATCTATCATACATATGTAATGAAGCCTCCATGAAAACCCAAAGGTATGAGGTTCAGAGGGCTTATGGGTTGGTGGACCTATGGAGGTGCTGGGAGGATAAAGTGCCTTAAAAGGGCATGGAGATGCCACACACATTCTTTGCTCTCTTCCTCCCTTCCATTTAGCTTTTCCAGAGTTGTACTTTGAATAAACTGGTATTCCAGTAAGTAAACTGTTTTCCAGAGTTGTGTGAGCCCTTATTTTTCTAGCATATTCTATTTTTATATTTAATATTTAAAATATATTTTAACATTATAGTTTTCTAGCATAATTCTAGCATGTTATCATACCTGCAGAGGGGATTGTGAGAACCTACAATGTATAGCCCGTCAGTCAGAAACCCAGATGATAACTTGGACTTGTGATTGGCATCTGCAGTGAGGCAGCAGTCACGTGAGACTGAGCCCTTAACTTGTGGGTCCTAATCCAGGTAGTGTTGAATTGAACTGAAACGCAGGAAACCCAGCTGGTATCCACAGAGAACTGGAGAACTGCTTAGTATAGGAAAAACCCACACACATTTAGGTTATAAAACAATTCAGTGAGTGGTGAATGGAGAAGAAAAACAAGTTTTCCCACTGCATCTATAATCAAGTCATTTCCTCAGAGTCTGATTTTGGGGGAACCCAAACTTGAGAGATACTTAAGTCTTTACTCTGCATGCCTCTATGTGACATTTTTTTACAATGACAACATATTCATGGAGGACTTATGTCATTCAAAAATATTAATTAAAAACTAGTAGCCTGGCCAAATCAGACCTGTGAATTTGGAATATATTTTTTGGGTTTTATGTTTTGTTTTAAACATAAACATAAGGGAAGACTTTGTAAAAAATGGTAGTCAATATCTTCCTACCCTTCTAAATATCTCAAAATTTAGATCTAGAGTTCTACAAATATTTACAGTTCACTCTTCTGTTGGCCTTTCACATTTAGAGATTGTTAAGGTAAAATCACAGAAAAATATTCCTAAAACGGAATTTTATAGATTTATAAATCTATAAAAATCTGCCAGTTATTAATCTGCTAGCCCTCAAGAAAGAGCATTAATGGGACTTAGATTTCTCTCATCTTAAAATGTTTGAAGCCTCATGCACTATAATGTTGTAACTAAAGGACATTCAGAAATATTATCTCTTAAGAACATGTGAGTGCTAATCACCAAAAAGAATGTGGGGAAGTGTGCAGAGCTGGGTGTGTAATCCAGGGGATGACAGGAGGGAAGACTCAACAATTGACTGAGCTCAGGAAATACCGTTTATTTCTACTCTAAACTGAAAACTTCTTCAAACAGGAAGCAGGAAGCTAAGCGCCTAGCTAAAAGGGAACATAACGCTAGAAACAGAAAGAGGTGGCTTAAAGAGATGTGATACCATGCAGAAAAGCTGGAGTTAAAAATGAAACTGGCCAAGGTATGCATTGACAATAGGGAAAATCATTTGAGAGACTAGTATAATCCACATGCAAGAGCCATTGCATGGCTAAAACACGCAAACCGCAGTGGGTCAGCAAATGGATAGTTTTCAATACAGTGGATGCTGATGGGAAACTAGAAAAGGGATGTTGAATAAATGATGCACAAAATAACCACAGAATGGTGGGATTAGAAAATACAGAAAGGGTTTTCAGTAAACACATCAGAAACTAACTACTTATCAAACTTTAGAGATCCTTATAAAACTACTATAGTAGCAAAAAAAGAAAGTGCCTTTAAAAGGAGCTGCAGCAGGCGTCCTTCTATAATTGAAGGATTATTCAGCCTGGATCTTTTTAGTAGCAAAAGGGAATAAAGGTAGTCAGAACAATGGAAAGTCTAAAGACATGATAACCAATGTCTTCATACCATTCCAAATCTTAGTGGGGTAGAAGCTGTAGTTAAGGCCAGAGCTGCATGGTACTACAAATGGTTCCTTCATTATTGTGGGCTCCATTATTCTCGATTTTATCTTTACAACATCCCAAATCAAAATTACCCTTTGATTACTAATGATAGGTTCTTGAAACCCCCGGAATCAACAAATAGTAGTCAAGATTCTAATGTTCAGGACATAAGACACCCATATTTGATGAATAGCATGATATATAATAGGTCCCTAAGCTAGGAATTTAGAACATGTGCTAAATGAAAGCAGAAGTTTGGAACAAACATTTCCTTTGAAAGCAAAAGAAAGGACTCTGAATCCATCTGTTCAGGTTTAGTGGTCATATGTGTGTTCCTTCATAATAGTAAGCGAAGTTTTTCTTTATCAGAAAGTAGAAATAATCTTTCAATTCTGCTGATATATATATAGTTAAAATGAAGTAATTTGAAAAATGGGTGAAGATTTAGCATAATGCATTCTGGCATCTTTCAAGAGATCTCCTGGAGAAGCAGTTAGCAACTTCAGGCCAGAGCAAGATGCCATAAAGCCCCAAAGAAAGCTCTTTGGAGCCTAGCTGGTTTCCTAATGATCTATTGCTGCATAACAAACTTAGTGGTCAAAATGGCAACCATTTTATTTGTTCATAATTTTGTGGGTCAGAAATTTGAGCTGAGTGGTTCTTCTGCTGATCTCACTCATTCTGCTAAGGGTCATTCATCACAGATCCCATCATCTGGAGGCCACGAGGGATGTACAGTCCAAGGTGGCCTTACTCAAAGGTCTGGTGGCTGCTGATGGCTTTGGCTGGGCCTCTGTTTCCCCTTAGGTCTTTCATCCTCAAGTAGACTGGCTGGGGCTTTTTCACATGGGGATGGCAGTGTCCCAGGAGGACAAGAGCAGAAGCTTTAAAGGCTTCTCGAAACCTATACTTACTAGTCCCACAGTGTTACTCCCACTGCATTCTACTGATAAAGCAAATCACAAGGCCAGACCAGATTCAAGAGAGTGGAGGAAGGATTTCACTTCTTGATGAGACAAGCAGTAAAGTCAGAGTTGCAAAGAAACACTTGTATGCAGGTATCATTGGAAGAATCACTACAGACACCTTTATAAATAATTACCACAGGTAGGAAAGTGCTTCTCCTTTAAGAGCTGGGACAGAAGCTGCAGAGGCCACAAGAGGCCACCAAGTATATTCATATTGGAAGTAGACTGGACCACGGAGTGCTTACATACTACAATAGGGAAAACAAGACAAACTGAAGCTCTTTTTATTCACTAAAATATCACCACTCCTCAAAAGTCCAGGACATCTGTACAGAGCAATCAGATAATTTCCTAAATAACTATTTATCTGAAATGATTTTCAGCCAGATCTTCAGATGGCTGACTTCTTCACATTTTTTTGAGAATAAACTCAAATTTTGCTTCCGTGGGCAACCACCCCCATTAAAGTTAGTCTTCTCCATTTAACTATCACATTTTCTTCCCATAGCAATATCACTATCTGAAATTACTCCATTATTTGTTTACTTCTTTATGATCTGTTTCCCTCACTAAAATCTATGCACTAGGAGACATGAGATTTCTATTCATTTGTTTAGTATAGGAATACCAGCAAATGATGAGCACTTAATGAGGCAGCAAGGTAAGGACAGATTTTGAGAACTACATCTCTTCTAATATCCCAAGTCTGGCCCAAGTCTTAATCTCTGTCATAAAGCACAAGTAGATAATACCCCCTCATGATCCGCAGGCTCAGAGTTCACTAAGCCTGTCCTGTACAAACTGCCTGTTTGAAACTTCCCTCTTATGTTTCAGTCTAGTCTTTGAAATGCATCAATTAACCTCAGTTTCCTTCTTTTGAAAACTTGAGAAAATATCTCTTATTATGTAAACTAAATGAGGTTCTATTTATACAATGCATAATACAGTACCTGGTAGAGGGTAGGTACCCCATAAATGGTGATTATTATTGTTACTGTTATTACCTATAGTTCAATTGTGAATACATGGGATTGCTCATATCTCAAGCCCAGTGACAATTCCATTCACTTTTTGTTTTAAATTACCAGTTCCAATCTTCTACTTCTGACTCCTCAGAAGGCCCTAGAAAAAGTCTGATTATTGATGTTTACAATTTTATAATGTCCAAAACAGAAATGCAATATGACTAGCATTTATAGTCAGAATAACATGTAGAGTATCAGCTAAGATGTTCTTTCACATGTGGCCATTGGTGTTCTGGCCTAACATGCAGTCTTTCCCGTTTTTGTAATCTTCTGGTATTCTAGCCATCCCTTTCCCCCTTCCCCACAAAGACTAGGGGCTCTTTCACCTAGGCTTTCGTTGCTCATTTAGGTGGTGATCTCCCTACTTTCTCTATTCTTTACAACTCCATAGCACAGCAGTTGGTAACTGCTCTTAGTAATAACGTATTTTTTTAGACTATCCATGCCTCAGAGATTTTTATCATCTTTCTTTTATTAATGTTATTGTAATGATTTCTAGTCACATTTTGTAGTCACGGCATGAAATCCTTCTCATTAGGCTAAAATTGCATTAGTACAACAGTTGAAACATCCTGAATCTGAAAAGCCTGCTGTGTTTATCCTAGGAGGGTGTTTTCCTTGGAAACAAGAACATTGGTTTGCTCAACTCACAGGCTCCTTCTCATCCTTCTGTTAAACTGCTTCCTGTTTATTTTTGTTGATGTGTTAGATATCATCCCACTGGCAAGGGCAGCATGTGATTACGTCCTATTCACCCTCCTCATCATTAACTGGTCCCCTTAGCTTCCTAGAGCATCAACTTGGGCTCATTGGGCCATTTCACTGCATTTGTATCTTAAAAGAAAGATTTTTTTTTTTTTTTTTTACATTTCTCAACAGTTCTCAACAGTCTCTTTTTCTCCTTTATTCACCCTTGTGAAGGGGCAATTAATGAACAGTTAGGTTCAGTTATGGTCACTTAGCTGACATAAACAATTAGTGGCAAGGTTAATGACTTAAGCCCAGTCTTCTTGGTTGCCCACACAGGCTAAAGAAACTACTTTCAGAAAGAGACAGGACCTTGTTGGCTGTATCAGAGGAAAGGCCCATTAACCTAAGAAAAATAAGTATAGCTGTTGCCAAAGTAAATTCTGATTTGTTTTTTTCTTTTAGTAAATCTGACAGAGATGGTTAGGAATATGTAATGCTGGTGTACCACATGATTGATAAGAGAACCTTATCAATGATATCATACTTTAAATTAAAACCCTGAAGAAACAATGTAGCTTTGGTGCCTGCCAGAAAAACAATCTGCTTTGAAAAATTAGGATGTTTTATAGAATATGATAATTATACAAAAGGGTTTTAAAAACTCAGGAGTATAAAAAGCGATGTGATGTGCCACTGATTGGAATTCATTCTGGTACAATATAGGGGCAGTATCTAAGTTTGCTTTTAGTTCATATATATAGAATTATTTTGCCTAAAGGCCTATCCTTTTCAAGAAAAATGATATTTTTAATGGCAAGTCCTTAAAAAGAAGCAAGAAAGTGAAATTGGCTAGAGACTTACGTGGGGATCTCAAAAGAGATTTCTAATTAGAAGGCAATGAATTGTTTTGTTGAGCACTTCACAGGCTTTGCACAGGCCAGGATGCACCTCAAGCGGAGTTAGGGGGCATAGAGAGCTGTTACTCTGCGACTCAAGAGCGGGAGGAATTGAAATTTTGTTCCTTAGAGGAGAGGACAAAAAAGTAAGAAGAATAAGAAAAGTACAGGAGGTTGACATCAAGTTGAGTTGTTTTCTGTTACAGTGATAGTATAAAGAATCCCTTCATACTATGTTACCACCTTCAACAAAGTCATCTCTACATATATACATCTATGTGAATGTTTTTAGTGGTTGCTGGGGAAGAAGACCAGAATCTACAACTGCATGAGCAACATGAGCAGGATGGTGCAAGATCCGTCAACTAAACTAAATAAATAGAAGCAGAAGCTCTGAGCTGGAACTGATTATGAGATCACAAGACCTCAGGGAATACATATACATCTTGAAGAAAATTTTGGACATCTATAATCCACAGGATAATGACAGAAAATCAATCTCATCCATATCTTAGGTGGCCCCTGAGAACCAACATGATATCTGAGTTACAGAAGTTATGTTCAACAATTTCATTAAGGGAAAAAAAATAAGGATTGTTTATAATCTCAAATAGTACTCTTAAAGGGGGTTCTGAAAATAGTAAGATCCATACACATAAGAAAATGTCAATATAGTATTAACCCACCTTTATCTTTTTATCTCTGAAATTAGAGAGTTGTTAGAAAGCATTTAAACAAAGTCTGCCTAACTTCAAAATATTAAGCATTTAAGCATATTAACAGATATTTTTATTAGTTGCATCTGGAATTTCAACATGCTACTTTCAGACCTTGCTGCTTTCTCTCTCTCTACTACATTCACACTTTCCTCTCTACTATCAAGTTCTCAGACTATAATCAAGTTCTCTCATGCTAAAACATAAACTCCCTTAACTGATATTTTCCCAAATATCACCATTTTCCCTTCTCATACAAACTTCTTGTAAGCATAGTCTTTTTTTTTCTGTCTTTACTTTCTCATAGAACTTATTCTCAATCAAATATATCTTTAGCAACTCCTAGCAACTCCTGCTATGTATCAGGCACTGTGCTAGGTGAACCATTACAAAATTGCTCTGCTCCCTCCATCTCCACTATGCTAGGAGATTACCATGGACCTCCTAATTGTCAAATCCAAGGGGTATGTTTCTTGAGCTCTGTGAAATACCTGGTAATTTTGTTCACTCTTACCTTGAAATTGTTCCAGTCTGTAACAATTCATTCTTCTCTATTATTTCTTTGACAGTTTCTTCTTTATATGTTTCTACTACTTCTTTGACAGTTTCTTCTTTATTTGTTCTCAGAGGAAAAGACTGCAGAGAAGGGTAGAGCCAGGATTACTATGGGGGAAAATTAATCTGCCAAATTTTTCCTTGGCAAACAGTGGTAGTACCTCAATCTATGTGCAGTCTATCAGGGACACAAGATAGACTCAGCAGATACAGCTGTGTATTATAAGCTTTTTGAGATCAGGGTTTTCATTGTCTTCACTGTATTATTCCCAGCACTTAGAAGAGTTTCCAGTACAAATTGGAAAGTCAATAAATGCTTTTTATAGCAGCCTTATTAAGAAATAATTCACATGCCATAAAATTCATCCTTTTGAAGTATACGATTTAGTTTTAGTATATACACAGAGTTGTGCAACCATTACCACTATATAATTTAATAATACTTTCATTATCTCAAAAAGAAATCCTTCACACATCAGCAATCACTCTCCATCCTCTTTCGTCCCTTCGGCCCTTGGAAATCACTAATCCATTTTCTGTTTCTATAGATTTGCCTATTCTGGACATTTTATATAAATTTCAAGTTTCTTTCCTGTATCTTATTGACATGACTATTTTTAAAACAATTTGTTTAAACTAAAACAAATGAACAGTTTACCCATCTCTCCCATCTCCCACCCCTACCTTTTACAATCACCAAAATGCTCTCTATCCATGAGCTTGGTTTGTTTGCTTGTTTGCTTGATTCCACATGTTAGAGGGATCATACAGTATTTGCCTTCCCTTGTATGACTTATTTCACAGCATAATGCCCTCAAGGTCCATTCATGTCACAAATGCACAAATGGCAAGATTTCATTCTTTTTTACAGCTGAATAATATTCCACTGGGTGTGGGCATCTAGTAAATAACCAAAAATTTTTAACATGCAAACAAACAGAAAAATATGACCTAAAGACAAGTGGAAAGGCAATCAATAGAAACCAAGCCCAAATAGCCTAGATGTTGGATTATTAGATAAGGATTTTAAAACAGCTATTGAAATTTAGTCCTAATTAATTAACTAAAGGATAGATTTCAGTAGAAAAATGAAGACTTTTTTAAAAAAGATCCAAATGGAAATTTCAAATCTAAAATTAAAATGTCACTGATTAGCATTTACAGCAAATTGGAAATGGCATAAGACAGTGAAATGACACCTTTGAAGTGCTGAAATAGAGTTTTAATCCATATTTCTAAATCTAATAGCAACATCCTCCAAAAAAGAAGACCAAAAAAAAAGACAGTTTCAAATAAAACTGACAGAAGAAAGGGTAAGTAAACTGAAGGGGTCAGTCAACTGAAATTTCCATAGAAATTACACAATCTAAATAACAAAAAGAAAATAAATAGAGCCTGGACCACATGGACTTTACATATTAGATCTTCTTTACTTGTCTTTAATGTGTGTCACTTTTTTCTTTAATTTTATTTCTCATTTTTCATTCATTCTTCTTCTTTAAAATTTCATCCTTTTTCACTGCCTTTTCTATTAAAGTTTTATTTGATGTATTTAGTCTTGTTCCTTTTAAGTCTTTATTTCTACATTTTTAATTTTTAAAAATTAAAATTGTTTTTTAATTTTTAAATTTTGCCTTGAGAATGTTACATCATTTCTGATTTTTTTCAGTTCTGATTTGTGCTATTTTTTCATGTCTATATCATTTTATTAATGTCTTTTAGCATGTTTTGAAATTATTACAGTTTTGATATGATTTTTGTATGGTGTTTCATGATTTCATTGTCTATAAGATGTTATTCTGGTCCTTACTCTTCATTTTGAGTAACTTTTAAGAGATTTGACTGCGATAATTTTGTTTTTTTCAATTTTATATGCATTTAGCTTTCTAGAGCTCATTCCGTTGTTTTTCAACAGTGTTTAAAAAACTGGAGGTTTACTTCTGAGATTTTCTGGCTCCCTCCCCTCTCTCACCATTTTCTGAATTTTACCCCTTTTAAATCTCTATTGCCCCTACCCTCAATATTTATTTCACTCTCAGAAGTCTTTCTTTCAATGTGGAATCCAGTTTTGCAAGAGAACTCTGGCTGATCAGTTTTGAGAATTGTAGATAGACTATTCCAGCAGTCCTCACGCCATGCTTCATTAGTTATTGAACTGGATAAAACTTTTCCCAGTTTCAGCTGTTATTCTCAAATCAGTCCCCTATCATTTCCAGAAAATACCTGTGGGCTATTTGGGTATTATTCTGTTCTTAGGTCTGTCAGATGTCTTATTGCTTCCCCCAGATTTCTTCTACCAAGACAGTAATAACACACAAACTTGTAGATTTTGGTGTTTTAGGGTTTATCATCTAGTTCTATTAAAAGTGCTCTCCAGGTAGTTTTGCTATGTACTTCCTTGCTTTACCTTTTTGCAA
The DNA here is from genome assembly GCA_029783875.1 of Phataginus tricuspis. Lineage (NCBI taxonomy): Eukaryota > Metazoa > Chordata > Mammalia > Pholidota > Manidae > Phataginus > Phataginus tricuspis. Next base: position 471,020 of record JAQQAC010008719.1, read on the forward strand.
GGATTCAAGAAAATTCTGCCACCTTTTTTCCAGAATTCCTGAAATCTGAATCTTGAGTAGATGAAGAAAGTTACTGAAAATAGTTGAAAGTCAATTATTTCAGTGGTGATGTCCTAACAAAACTTTGGCTGATAAAACTTTTCCTACAGTTCTTCTTAATTGATGCCCAGATCTGCCTTACTTTCAACAGATTTCTGACAAATACCCTTTTTCTTAAGTTAGCCAAGGCTGGTTTTTGTAAAGAACCCAAACTGCAATGAAAATTTAAAAGCCAGTAGTGAAACTTCTAATTTCCACTCTGATATGTAAAGAGCTTGGAAGCTGTCACTGCCATTCTTAGAAGAAAAATATGGACAAACTGAAAAGTCAGTGACTTGGATCCATCGGAGAACTGATGCTTTATCGCAAATCACTACACTAAAATCTGAAAAGACAGTTATCAGAGAGATAAAGCAACCCAGATCTGCTTGCCTGGAGCAGAAGCCACTGGAGACATATACTGGTAGGAGTACTTAAAAGACAATTTTGATAAATTGCTGAAGGTTGCATATGGCCTAGTCTGAGAGAGAGAGAAACTCCTGGGGACTGCAGTCTTGAGTGGTTTCCACATTTTCATGGGCTTTATCTCTAGAAATTCCCTCTTGGTTCTAGTAGGGAGGGAAGAGTAACAATTGCAAACCACATCCAGAGTCTTCTCCATAACAAAGTTCTATTCTCCAGGGAAAAAGTGGTTGCCAGAGCACAATTCTGAAAATGTATCCCAGGAGGAGAAAGGGAATCCCTCCTCATCACTCTAGTCCCCTTTTGCCTTCCTTTCTCACATAAGGTTAAAAACAAGAACCCCCCTCCCCCCAACCCCTTACCCCTACACACAAAAATCTGCCTTACTCAACAGGGGACAAAGCTTCAGGAAATTTATTGAGAACATTGCAGCCAGAGAGTAGTATGGTGTAAAAGCTATTCAACAGAAGAAGTGATATAAACACTTGTGAAGGCCCCAGTCCCAAGGTACAGATCCACTAAAAGACTGAGATTCAATTAGAAGATTTATAAAATGCTCCTACTCTCACATACTCTACCACCATACCAGCAAGGCTCTAGTATAATAATGGGGTACAGCTGAAAAACTAGCAAGACACAGACTGATATCTCCTCAAGAAGAGAGACAAAAAACAAGAACACTAGAGAAGTTGGAAGCCTCTGGTACCTACAGCTACCACAAACAATGAGAGCACATCTCCTAGCCAGATTAACATACATCCTTTCTCTAAAGGTCTATTTGCCTCAAGTCCAGCTAACTGATAAAACATGTCTGGCTTTTAACGTAAAATTACAAGGCATGCTAAAAGGCAAGAAAATCACAGTCTGGAAAGGTAAAGCAACTATCAGAACCAGACTCAGATATGTCAGAGATATTGGAATTATACAATAAGGAATTTAAGAAAATGTTAAGAATTGTAATAGAAAAAATAGGTAATATGAAAAACAGATGAGTAACATAAGAAAAAAGATAGGAACTTTCAGAAAGGATAAAAAGGAAATGATAGAAATAAGAAAACACAGTAACAGAAATGAAGATTGCCTTCAGTGGACTCAACATGATTGAGGAAGAATCAGGGAATTGGAATATAGGGTAACTGAAACTTCCAAACTGACATGCAAAGAGTAAAAAGAATGAAATAAACAGAACACAACATCCAAGAACTATAAGACAATAGAAAAAGGTCTAACATATACATAGTTATAATACCAGAAGGAAAAGAAAAACAGGAGAAATATTTGAAGTAATAATAACCAATAATTTTCCTAAATTAATGACAGATATTAAGCCACGGACAGATCCAGTAAGCTTAGGGAACATCAAGCATAAATACAACAATAAAAACAGATCCCAGAAATAGGCATATGATAATTAAAGTTCAGAATACCAAAGGCAAAGAGAAAATCTTGAAGGAAGCCAGAAGAAAAAAACACTTAACCTATAGAAGAAGAGGAATTTCAGCATTCTTCTTGTTAGAAACTAGCAAGCAAGAAGAGAGTGGATTGAAATTACTTAAAATGTTGAAAGAAACAAAACTCAACCTAATATTCTATATCCAGTGCAATTACCCTGCGAAAGCGAAACATAAATAAAAATGTCAGTAGCATGGCAATATGGTAGATTAAAGATCTTAAAACCTTCCTGACACAGAACATTTAAAAAACATTCATTGAAAACATTAATTTAACATAAAATGAAAGATAATTCATTTAAAATTATTGAATGAGTCTGTAACAAAGTAAGGAAATCCACCGAAGATGAAACTTAGTCAGGAACACAATAACAGGAAGCTCTGTGGGCTCTGAGGTCATCAAATTCTTGGTCAACTATATGTCATGGTAGCTTAGAATTACTCTACAGGAGAGTACATGGGAGCAGTCTTGAGTATACCAGAGATCATACTGTATAAAAAAAACTTGAAGGCTTATAATCTCAGGAAATAGGGGGATAAAAAAAAAAACATCTTTCCACAAAATTATGGCCAGTCTCTGATCTTCACAAAGGTTTAGGGCCTAAATCCACCCTAATGAAATGTTGAAATTAAAGTGGAATTGGTGTGCTTGTGTTTCTAGGCCTCTGAGGAAAAGAAAACACAAACCCTCCCTAGAGGAGCATGCTCTTATGCTGGTCTCAATTTCTACAGATAGAATTCCAAGTATTATTTGTAATAATTTAAAAATCACAAAGAAATAAGCAAGCCACCAAATACAAAAGTAAACAATATACCAGATAAACAGACTCTGACAGACTTCAGATATTGGAATTATCAGATAAAAATACAAAATAATTATGTTTAATATGTTTGCAGAAACATAGCAGATTGAACTACATGAGCAATGAGAAAAAGAGCAATAGGAAACAATCAGGAAGATTTGAAATCTAGCCATATGAACTTCTAAAAATGGAACTGTAATAAATGATATTTAAAACTCAACCAATGGATTAAAAAGTAGACTAGATACAGCTGATTAGAATGAATAACAGATTATAGAACTGAAAAAAATATTCAGATTATAGCTCAGAGAAGCAAATAGGTATAAAACACTAAAGAGAATTTTATAGACATATAGATTGAGAAGGGCTAACTAGAATTCCTGAAACAGGTAATTCAAATAAAAAAAGGCAATATATGAAGAAACAATGGCTAAGATTTTTCTAAAATTAATGAAAAACATAAATTGCCACATTCAGGAAGGCCAATAAATCCCAAACAGTATAAACGAAGAGAAACCCATACCTGGGTACATATTGTGAAGCTGCAGAACAACAAAGACAGGAAGAAGATCTTAAAAGCAACTAGAAAGAAAAGACAGCTTACCCACAAGTGAGACATAATTAAACAGGCAGCTAATTTCTTAATAACAGTAATGGAAACCAGAAGATAGTGGAGTAACATATAATTGAAATGACCTTCTGAGAATGAAAATGAAATAAGCTATCAAAAAAACAAAAAAACAAAACAGAGAATTTACCACTAAAAGACTCTCATTGAGTGAACTAAAGAATGTACTTCAAGTGGAAGATAAGTGACTCCAGTAGGATGTCCTAAAATGCACTTCTTAACAAGGAATGTTGTTGGAACTTTACTGAAACAGGATATTAGTGATCCTCAGGACCATGTTTAAGGAAAACTGTTTATTTCTTCCAATCATGGTTTAGATTTAAATATATTTAATTTTTCCAACAGGTTAAAAAGTTTCTATCAGTAAGACCCTGGGATAATTTCCAGGCAATATACTTTAAAACAAAACAAACAAAACAATGGTTTTCTTAAACATTGCCCTCTGGGGTAAATTTTATATTTCTGTAGCCAAGGGACTTGCTTTGGCTAACAAGCACATTTCTGGAACAGCTTGCTCTATATGAATCAGAAAGCAGAGAAAAGAAGCAGATCAGCAGGAAGAACAAATGTTGCAAATGGAAGAAAACACAGACAGATGGTGTTTTCTGTGTTAGATCACAGTGAACCATTGTGAAGGCAAGTAAGGACATTAATTGTTCAGAGCATGCACATGGTGAAATGGGGAAAATTATTCAATATTTGCATAGGGATTTCCCAATACTCCATATAGATGGACCACTGATTTACATGCATGATGTCCTGGAGGAAGTGAAAAGAATTGGCATTTCCCCACAAAACCAATCTTAGTTTCACATTTCCAGAGAAAGGATCTTCACTGGGTTTTTCATTGTAATGGTTGTTTTGTTTGATGGTTTTTCCATTGATCCAAAGCTGGAAGATATTAGAAAAATGTGGTGAGGTTTGCTTACTAAAAAGTCAGGTTATAAGTCTTCATTTTTTCAATTGGTGCCAGATATCCTTCAATGATTGTCATAAAAAATATTAGAATTTTGCGTGTGAAAGGCAAATTGTAAGGAAGGCAATAGTTTTTCCTGCTAATACCCTAAATTAAGAATTAACATTTCTTCTTTCATCACCTTTTTCCCAGGTAAGATTTGACCTCTCAAGCCAAAATTACTGTTTGTAGCTACATTTATCTCAGCTGGATACTAAGAACCCAACATCATCCAACTATTTACACTATAGTATTTCTAATTGGTATCCCTTTCAGGGTTGCATTTTTAAAAGAATTCTTGTTAACCAGAATGAAATGCTAATTGGTAGACTGTATCAATGTGGCAAATTTCTCCTAATATCTGCAAATATCTGCCAATATCAAGGTGGTACATCAACGCATAAAGAAAGGATATATTTTCGGGACAACTGGCCAGACATTTGGAGGAAAAGTGAAATTAGACCCTTACCTCAGACTGTAAACACATACAGTAAAAGATTCAGGATTGATTATCATAAAGTTAAAAATAAAATCATAAGAAATTTAGAATAAAATATGATATTTTTATTATTTAAGAAACTAAATAAAATATTTTATTGTTCTTCACACTAAACTCTCTTGATATGAAACAAAACTGCATAACATTCTTAAAATATTGAAAATTTAACTAAATAAAAATGTAAATGTCTATACAGTGATATACACCATACACAAAGTTAAGATGATAAATGAAAAATGGAGAAAATATTTACAGTATATATAATAGACAAAGTCAGTATAGGTACAGTACAAGCTCAGGAATGAGACTGCATAGGTTCAGACACTAGCTTCACCACATTCTAGGCTTTTGATCTTAGGCAAGTTACTTAATCCTTTTGGGATTCAAGTTTCTTCATCTGCAAAATGGAGATAACAATAAAATCTACTTTCTGGGATTAGGTGAGAGCTATTACTATTGCCCAAAATATATAAAAAGTTAATTAAATCAAAAAGAAAAGGTAACCAATCGACTAGATGCTCAACATGAATAAAAACCTATCTACCCATTCATCTTATATTCAGCTACACTGTGGCACAACTTCAACGTATCAAATTGTCCTAGTCCATAATTTCAAACTAGCTTTATACTTCTTTGCTCCATACTTTGGTATCACTGTTACCTCAGTTTAAAAATTCTCCATGCAGCCTCTGCAGATGAAAATATTACCCATATTTTAAATTCTAACACAAATCCTCCCTTCTCTGTATCAGGATGTTCCTGATTGGTCAGCCAAAATGGCACATTCTCTCTTCCTCTCTGATTTTCTCAGGTGCCTCTAATACTAGTTTTACTTATAATCAAACATTGTTTTGTCATTTCAGTGTAATGCAGGTACATGTTTTATCTCCTGTAGAAATCTGAATTTTCACAGGCTAGAATCATATATTCTACTTATATATCCTCACAGTGCATAGTAAGTATTCATTGTATAAATGCTTAATTTTTTGTTTGTTTCCCATAATACTGATCTATTACAGGGCAATCAGTGAGAAGGTATATAGAATTCTCACACCCATAACCTGTCTATCCCACCCAACTCATTCCCAACACACATACACACAGAAAAAAAACAAACATTTTCCAAACAGCTCATAGCTCCTTTCTTTTATTACACTTAACTATAAATACATGAGACATGATCTAAGCTATGTTTTTAAAGGTAACAGTGTGGAGTACAGGCCAAAGGGGGGTAGGTAGAAGAATTAATGAAACAATTTCAGTCATTCAGGTGAGAGATGATGGTGGCTTGGGCAGCAGAGGAGGTTGAGATAAGGGGATCAGATTCTGGATACATTTTGAAGGTAGAGGTAGTAGATTTGCCTTCAGACTGGATGTAGTGTGAGGGAAAGGATGATGCCAATGTCTAGAGTATCAGCCTCAGAGAATAACCAGTCCAGATTAGAGCAGGAGGATGGAGGGCTGAGGGGCATATTTTTCCAAATGAGATGGACAGGATATCTTATGGATATTTGAAAATTATATTAGTAGGCATAGAACAGAAATAATGGAGCATGTAAAAAAAATTAAGAATATATAGAAAACGGACCAATAAACAAACAGGCAATTATTAATCTCAGGAAAAACAATAAGTATGTAGGAAAAGCATATAAGCTTAGATTTTTCTTAGCTTTGCAGGAAAAAATATTTTTATGGTATTAATAATGTAAACAGAGTGATTGATTTATCAAAAAATTGTGATATGACTCTACTGGAAGGATAAGGGCAGGAGAAAAAGGACAAAGAACTAAATAAATCATTATTTACCTTTATAAGAAGTCAATAGGTGAAGTAGAAAACTGTCAAATCAAGAAATTGGATTATAAACATATTATTCAGACATGGAGATAAATACAGAAGAAATCACTAAAAGTAGTTGAAAATGGTAGCCCATAAAGTAGGGATACTCAAATTTTAACATGAGTAAGAATCACAGTTTACTAGACTCCATCATCAGAGATTCTGATTCAATAGGTTAGAGTGGACCCCAGGAATATGCATTTCTAACGAGCTCACTGGTGAAGCCAGTGCTGCTGGACCTAGGTCAAAACTTTGAGAACAACTACTGTAGGAAGTAAAACTAAGGAGGTAGAAAGTTAGGCAAAGGACACCTGTTTTTCATTATGACTATTTTAGCACAGTGATCCTCAAACTTGGCTGCTCATTGGAATGACCTGGTGAGCTTTGAAAACTAGTGATGTCCGGATCCCATCTCCAGATGCTGTGATATAACTGATCCGGATGCAGTGTGATGTCGGTACTTTCACAGCTCTCCACGTGATTTTAATGTGTATCTAATTTTTATTATAACTATATTTTTAACTATGTACATAAATTAGTTTAATTTTTAATATAAAAGAAATTGTATGTGCATGGGAACGGGAAGAATGCCAAACTAAGAGTCAGAAGACGTGGGATCATTTCTGGTATAATTCTCTGCCATGAGCCAGCTGTGTCCTCAGGACAGTCACCTCTCTCTATGGATTTTAGTTTCCTCATATGTAAAATTAGGATGCTGAGCTAATTATTCTCAAATTTTCTTTCCTATTTCACATTTTTTTGGGCAATAGCTATAATACCATATGCTATAAAATCTGAAATTTTAAAATGTATATAGCAACAAAAAGCTCTCCATATGATGCTGAGACCGATTATTATCATTATTTGGAGACTCATAAATGTTTTCATTATTTTTTTAACTAATATTATTTTTCATACACACATATCACTTTTCCCCATTGCCTATTTATTGTACTCAGTATGATAATCAGTTCACCCTGAAAAATAAATATGAAAATAGTTTAGATGAACTTATGCTTAATGACAGAGCAATACATCATTTCTCCAAAACTTCATTTGCTAAACTGCATCAGTGAAATGACCAAATAGCCCACCCTTGGGTTATTTTGAGTTATTTTCCCCATAGTGATGATGAGTACATCCAGGTACTTCTACTGGCTCCATACTTCTTTCTACAGGCAGCATGTATTTGTGTCTGCCCCTAGCTGATTTTAAGGGGGCAGTGTGTGGTCATAAATTCAGGCAGAACTAAGTAATTGATTAGAGTGATGGCTAAGCTCTCTAGTGACTCATTATTGAAAGGTCTTACCCTGATTACCTTAGAGGCTTAGTAAAATTGTGCTGTGAATTCCCAATCATGAATACTAACAAAAGGAGATTTGTGGAATGAGGATTGAGATAGATAATCCATGGTATTTTATATTGACTTTAGGATGCATTATATAGACAGAACTTCCTATTTACCTTCATAATTATGTTTTTGTCAGAATAATTTAGAATTAGTTTTCGTTTCTTGAGTCAATAGAAATAACTCTTATTATGTAGATAGAGAAGAGAACCTGGTCTGAAACAAAACATCAGGTGTCCATAATTACAGATGGATTATAAACAGTAAGCTCTTCATAAAAGTAAATATATTTGAGTGTATATGTGTTTGCCTATGACTTTCACCTTCTGCCTTTTAAGGAAGTTTTTGACCAGATGGAAATCAGAAACTAAGGTAATATAGTGTTGAAAAAAGGTGAATTTTTAAATGAAATGAGGTCAGACCCGTGTGCTGCGATTTTGCAGGTAGTTAAAAATGAACTGAGAAGTCACCATCTGGTGGGAGGCATCTAAGGGAAGCAGCCACCTTCTATTGGACATAAATAGAATGAAAGCTTACTGAGCTATTTATTCTTACATGGTTGTGACCATGTTTTTCCCCTCTACTGAAATGTGCCTATCTTATGAATTCACACTTTAAGAATGGATGTTCTTAGCTAACTGAACTAGTCTAATCAAATAATTTGTGCTAAAAAGTTCTAGGAGACAGTCTCCACTCTCAACCCCTATGTTTGCCTTACTTTCCCATTCCAAAATAAGAATGTGTTATCAGAAATTAGACTTTTCTTATCTATCCTTTGACAATTGGGAAATTGAGAACTTTCAGGCAAGGCAGTACAGTAGCTCAGTGCCAAGGAGAGGAGATTGCTGGGCCAGTGGGATCTTGCAACTCCCCTGTAACACCAGCATCTATGAATAAGCCTAGAAAATATACACCGACTTTTAGAAAGCAGTAAGTATGTGAATGGAGGTTTCAGCTCTGTTTTCTTGAAGAAACACATTGTCATTCAAAATCATCTGAAAGAGATTTATAAATTATGTAAAAAAGAAGTAACCCACACAATAAACAATAATAATGCTAACTCATATTTGCATAGACTTTTCTAGTGCTTCCACAAAAATGATCTTATTCCTCATAGCAACCCTTTGAGGTAGGTAAAGTAAGTAAAAGCCCTATTTTATACATGAAGAAGTTGAGATTTAGAGATTAAATGGAGTACTAGCAATGGTAAATAGCTAGTACATAGTGGGAGAAAAGGAAGTGAAAGGGCTTGCATTTAAGCAACTATAATAACAAGTACCATTTATTGAACACTTATTATGTTCCAGTTATTATGCTAAGCATTTGTAAGGATATATATTTTTTTAGGATATTATTGTCTTATAAAAATATTATTGCTTCTTAAAGCCCACAGAGAAGTATCTACAAACAAAAGGGAAATTAAAAAAAACACTCACAAAAAAGTCTAATTCAGCAGAACAATTAGGGCAGATGATGATGATAACTATCACTTGCTGAGCAGCTATTATTTTGCCAGACATTACTATTTTTCTAAACAGTTAATCTATAGTTCACCTCACTCTCACAACTATACAACAGAGTAGATATTATTATCTCATTTATACATGAAAACACGAAGCATAGAGAAATTAAGTGACTTGCCTAGGATTAGAGAGATGGTAAGTGATAGAACATTCTAGCATATGTCATAGGATATCAAATATCTGGTTACACAGAATTTTTCATTCTTTAAATCATTCTTTAATTGTCATGAAAACTCACCTATAATAGACATAACTACATAACTGGCATTTTAAACAATTTATTTCTGTTCCCCACTACTTTTTACGCTTTTCAATATGAATAGTCTTTCTCCTACCCTTGGATTAAAACTCATGCAGGCCCTTGAATTTTTATTTTTTTCTGTGCATCCTTAAGTACAGTCCTATAATCATGCAGGGTCACAAATACAGTCTAAGTACAATTATTATAAATGTCCAATAACATAATAATCAAAATGCCAGAGTTGTTTTAACACTGAACTCTTCCAATCTCTCCCAACAAGGGCCTGTTGCAGGCTGGACATGTGTAAGGTAGGAGTGACTGCAGCTCTCCTTTCTTCCCAATTCCTCTTCACCTAGTATGTTAAGTAAGGTTTCTGATTTTCTGTCTCTACCAGAGTTGAAGTTGGGGGAGGGGAAACATATAAAAGGAATAAGAAAGTTCTTATATGACTATTATTTTTGTGAGGTGGTTTTGTGTTCTCTGGGACAAGAAGGTGGGTAACTTTGGCTTCTTATGGGACATTTTTCATTGGCTCTCTGGAAATCTCCAACCCTGTTAAGGGCCTCTTACTTTAGTTTCCTTGATCTGCATGAATGGATTTTATTCTGGCAGTTAAATACTTTCTCCTAGCTCCTAGAACCCCACAGGACACCTCTACTTCCATTCCTCTGAGGTCCCAACACCCCTCCAAGTAGCACTATTGAACAGAATCTAGTACAAATATAATGCTGGCTGAGGCAGATTGCCTTTAAAGCCACCTTTAACATTCACTCTCCAGCCCATTTCCCTTTTGCAATGTGAGTTTTCCACTCTCCCATGAAAAAAATGGGTCTATTTTGCTGGCTTTTGAAACTGGGATGGTCCTAATACAATGCAGCAAAGTGATGCTATATGACTTCTAGGCCTAGACTTTAGGACATCTTGTAGCTTCTGTTTTTATTCTCTTGGAGTCTGAGTCATCATGTAAATTATCCTAATTACTCTGCTGGAGAGAGAGGTTCAGTCAGACCCCAGGTATTCCTGCCATATCAGCTAAGGCAATCAGATATGGAAGTAAAGACATTTTAGATCCTCCAGCAATACAGAGCAGAGACACTCCATCCAACATAACAGAGTCAAGCCAGACTAAGCCTTGTCCAAATTTCAGAATGGTAAAATAAAACGCATCTTTATAATTCGGATAGGTTTTTTTGTTTTATTTTTAGCAGTAATAATTGATACAAAGGCTATCTGGTTTACAGTAAGTATTCATGTATTTCTTATCCAGGCCTACTCCTTCACTCTGCTGCTAAAGCTGTTGGTCAACCCACTTTGCAGATTTCCCAAGTCAAACAGCAATCCAGTAAAGTTAAACATACCCTTAACATATTGCTCCAGAAACTGCACTCCTAGCTCAAGATACATGAAGACACATTCACACAAAGATCTATATACACAAATGCTTAGAACAGCTTTATTCATAATTGCCCCAAGCTTGGAAAAAATGAAAAATTTATCAACTGGTGAATAGGATAAATTCATCTATAAAACTACTTATATACACAACATGAATGAATCTCAAAAGCAATATATTGATTGAAAGAAGGCAGACACAAAAAGCTACATACTGTGTAATTCCAATTATGTGACATTCTCAAAGACAAAAGTATAGGGATAAAAATCAAGGTAGGTAATCATAGAACAGAATAGCACTTTCAGAAATTCCGGGAAGATGGTGGCGTGAGCAGGGCAGTGGAAATCCCCTCCCAAAACCATATATATTTATGAAAATACAACAAATACAACTATTCCTAAAAGAGAGACCAGAAGATACAGGACAGAACCCAGCCTGCATCAACACCTGAGAGGACTCGGCACCCTGTGAGGCGGGTAAGATACAGAGCCACATCCCGGCGGGACCCGAGCACTCCCCCACCCCAGCGCACTGGCGGAAGGAGAGGATTCAGAGTGGGGATGTAGTGGAAGCACAGGCCCGCCAAATAACCAGCCCTGGTGATCTGCACCAGGAGCACTGACACACTTCGCTTGGTGTAACGGAGATTGGAGAGACAGAGGTGCAGATTCCAAGATGGCAGGTCCACCCAGCTGATTCCCCAGGACAAAAGAAAAGCGCGTGCTTTTTTAGGGGTCTTAAAAGAGACAGGGGCCCAACAGAGGAGCAGGATTGTCCCAGCACACTCAACCAAACAGGCTGGGAGTCTTGGGGAATTTCGGACCCCTTGGACTGCAGCTGGGAAAAGCAGTAGCACCGAGACTTCCCACAGAAATCAGCAACCTGCCATTCGTTCCCTCCCCGGCCAGAGTCACAAAGGGCCCGGCAAAGTGGCGTGGCCTAGCGGAGCGGCCGCAGCTGCAACCATTGTGGAAAGCAGTATGGAGGTTCCTCAAAAAACTCAAAATAGAAATACCATTTGACCCAGGAATCCCACTCCTAGGAATTTACCCTAAGAATGCAGCAGCCCAGTTTGAAAAAGACAGATGCACCCCTATGTTTATCGCAGCACTATTTATAATAGCCAAGAAATGGAAGCAACCTAAGTGTCCATCAGTAGATGAATGGATAAAGAAGAGGTGGTACATATACACAATGGAATATTATTCATCCATAAGAAGAAAACAAATCCTACCATTTGCAACAACATGGATGGAGCTAGAGGGTATTATGCTCAGTGAAATAAGCCAAGCCAAAAAAAACAAGTATCAAATGATTTCACTCATATGTGGAGTATAAGAACAAAGAAAAAAACTGAAGGAACAAAACAGCAGCAGACTCACAGAACCCAAGAATGGACTAATAGTTACCAAAGGGAAAGAGCCTGGGGAAGATGGGTGGGAAGGGAGGGATAAGGGGGAAAAAGGGGCATTACAATTAACAGATGTAATGTTGGGGGGGCACAGGGAGGGCTGTACAACTCAGAGAAGACAGTAGTGATTCTATAGCATCTCACTACACTGATGGACAGTGACTGTAATGGGGTTGGTGGGGGGGACCTGATGAAGGGGGTAGTTTAATAACCACAATATTGCATATGTAATTGTAGATTAATGATACCAAAATAAATTATTAAAAAAAAAAGAATAAACTGCAAAAAAAAAAAAAAAGAATAGCACTTTCTTAATCACTCATCCTCAAAATTCTCTTCAACCTTCCAAAAATCCAAAGCTTTTATATTCGTAAACGTGGGTGAATCATCTAAGATATTCTTGATTATTTCTTTTGAAAAATTGCATCCACACTACCATATCCTTTGGAATGTAGTCTCTATTATATCTTGGCATCTCATTTGAAACTTTGATCTAATATTCTTTCACATATATATTAACATATATTATTGTAAAGTAACACTACACAGAGAAACAAGTATTTTCATGTCAGTTGCTAGGAAATATTTATTTACTCACATGTTTACCTCTTGAAAAGCTCTTCTTTCCTGAAGATCTGAATTTCCATCTGTTAATCATTTTCCATTTGCCTGAAGAACTTGCTTTTGCATTTCTTGCAGCACAGGTCTGCTGGCAATGAATTCTTTTGTTTTCTTTCATGTGAAAATGTGCTTATTTTGCCTTCATTATTTAAGGATATTTTTTGATAAGTATAGACTTCTGGGTTTCCTGTTTTTCTTTTAGTACTTTTAAGATAATGTTTCTCTGTTTTCTAACCTCATCACAGATGGAAAGTCAGTAGTCATTTGAATTATCTCCTTCTAGGATTCAAATTATATGATGTTAGACCTTTTGATATTGTTCCTCAGGCCTTTGAGGCTGTTAATTTTTTTCAATCTTTTGTCTCTGTTTTTCAACTTGTATAATTTCTATTGACTTATGTTTAAGTTCATTAATTCTTTCTTCTATCATGTTCATTCTGTGCTAATCCCATTCAAAGAAAATTTTTGAGTTAGATATTATATTTTTAGTTCCAGAATTTTTATTTTTTATAGCTTCTACTTCCCTGTTGAGATTTCTTATCTTTTCATATATTAAAATCATATTTTTCATTACATTCTTGAGCATAGTTAAAATAACTGCTTTAAAATCTGCATTGTTACTTACAACATTTTTGCTTTCTTAGTGGTTAGGCTCTGATAATTGTCTTCTCTCTTTAAAATTGTTCATGTTTCCTGTTTTTTCATCAAGTAACAATAAATTGTATTTTCTGACATTGTGATTGATATGTTAGAGAGACACTGGATTCTGTTACATTCCTCTGAAAGGTGCTGATTGTTTTAATAGATACTAAAGTTAGCTGGACTTATACTACAAACTTTCTCCTGCAGTGGGCAGCAGCTTAAATCTCAGCACTGTTCTTTTAGTTTTAGTTGGCTTGCTTGAGTTTGCCCCACACAGTTGTAATTCAGAGGTAAGCAAGAAATTTGGGAAGAGTTTATGAATGAAATTTGGCACTACCCCTTTCTGGAACTGTCCTTTCTTGGATTTCCTCCCTCCGTTTCTAGTAGCTGAAGTTGCCCTGGATTCTGTCCTCTGGTTCTTCAGTCAGTAAGACTGCAGGTGTCCTATTGGACTTGTAGCCTCTCCATTTGGTGCAGACTGGGGTCTTCCCTCAGTCTAAGAGCTATAAAAATGAGAAACTCACCCAGTGCTCTTCCCTTCATCCAAGTATTAGCTCTGTTCCAGTATCTGGCAGTATCATTATCCAATTCCTTCAGATAGTTGATTAAACATTTGGTCAGGGGTTTATAGTTGTTATCTGTAGATGATTTGATTCAATAGGCACTCCTCAACTATACCAGAGCTGGGAAGAATTACTGATATAATTTGCTAAATATCAATTCAAATGTTAGAGCCCCCCACATGTTATCCACATATATAATCTTTTAATAAAAAATATACAAGGGAGGTATTATCTTCCTCATCTTATAAATACAGAGATAAGGCTCAAAGAAGTTAAAAGGAATCGTTTTACCAACCAGGATCCAGAAAGGAAACAAATTAACTCAGTGGTCCAAATGAAGATTGTAATAGACTACCTACAAAGATATGGGCAAAGTCAGGGAAATCAGAAGGGATCCTGTGGCACCTATAGATTAGCAGTGAAGAGAAACCTCTGCTACTCCCAAAACTGAAAGCATTGGGATGAAAAAGTGTGACCAAAGTCCCAGGAGAGCTGAAGCCATGTAGGAGGACACAGCAGGCGTGAGCTATAGTTAGAGAGGAATACTGCCACCACCAGAGATGCTTCACTGAGGCACAGAAGGGGCAAGGAAGAAAACTGGGTCTCTCTCACCTACTGTCTACTCTCCTCCAAGTCCCTTCCACTGGCTAAATTCAACAAGAAGCCAACTGGCAAGTGAGGACAGGAAATAGAGGCCACAGGAGTCAGCCTCCAGGAGGTACATTTAGCAAGCAGAAATACAGGATGCTCTATTAAATTAGAATTTCATATTTTTTAAAAAGTAATTTTTTACTGTAAGCATGTCTCATGAAATAAGGTATACTTATAATAAAATTATATTCCATTTACTTAAAATTCAAATCCACCTGAGTGTCCTGTTGTTAATGTGTCAACTTTATTCAAGACCACTAAGAGAAGCTTATTTTGAATCCTAGCCTAATATTCAATCCCAGTAGTCTTTTATTTACTATCCCACAACTTCTTTATATTTTCCATGCATACTTACCTGTGTATCTTACTCACCAGACTGGAAGCTCCTTGGAGAAAATGACTATGCTTTATTCATCTATGTATCTGATTATTTTTCATCTCTTCCATCCTTACTCCCAGAATTTTTCCATGCCTTGTATATAGCAAGTGCTTAATACATTTTTGTTGAGTAAGTTGAGCCCTTTGTGAATTGCATCTGACCTTTCATTATATCTTTCTTAAAGATACATTTCTGCTAAAATCATATATTGTCTTAGATGAAAGTCTGATGTCAGGTCAATTGTTACAAGTATTTAAACTGCATTTTCTGCCTTTCCGTTCCTTTCCTCATAGAATTCCATAATGAGCATACAACAAAATTATTATCCAGGCATCTTGCTACTCAGGTTTCATGAATTTTCTCTGAACCAAGTGACTGAGCATTGGGTCAACATAGCCTAAACTGAAAAACAAGAAATCTTTTAAAACATATTTTAACTTCATCAAAACTTTGAGGGGAAAAAAAACCCCTGCTCTACTATAAAAGACTGAGAAAGACTTCCAAATCCCAGTGAGATAAGACTACATTCCTGAAATAAAAGCTTATTTTCTCACCGATTTTTAATAATTCCATTGTTTATTTTCTAATTATAGAGCAAGTTATCAAGAGACCAGTTCTTTTAGGATGATTTGCAGGATTCCAGTGTTTATTATTAATGAGCTTTTGCTCATTATATACACACACAAACACACACAAATTTAATGCACAATAATTTTTGCATAGGTGAATAGTTGTTCATTACTTTGTTTTACCTGTACAAAAATTTAAAAAAAAATATTTCTAATGGGATGAGTTTTGCAATAGTGTTGAAAATCAACAAACCTCAAATATGGAAAATATGAAAAGAGCCAGCCCTGTTGCCTTCAAGGCATCAAAAATTATGTATTTACGCATTCAATTTCTATCTGCATCGAATATTTTTTAAAATGGGTTTAAAATGCATACTGTGTACAACTCAGACCATCATGTGGTAGTTCACTGGTTCCAGAAAAGTGAATTAAAAAATGGGCAGAAGATCTGAATAGACACTTCTCCAAAGAAGAAATTAAGTGTCCATCAATAGGTGAATAGATAAAGAAGACGTGGTACATATACACAATGGAATATTATTCAGCCATAAGAAGAAAATAAATCCTACCAATTGCAACAACATGGATGGAGCTAGAGGGTATTATGCTCAGTGAAATAAGCCAGGCGGAGAAAGACAAGTACCAAATGATTTCACTCATCTGTGGAATATAAGAACAAAGAAAAACTGAAGGAACAAAACAGCAGCAGACTCACAGACTCCCAAGAATGGACTAGTGGTTACCAAAGGGAAAGGGGTTTGGAAGGGTGGGTGGGGAGGGAGGGAGAAGGGGATTAAGGGATATTATGATTAGCACACATAATATAGGGGGGCATGGGGAAGGCAGTGTAGCACAGAGAAGACAAGTAGAGACTCTATAGCATCGTACTATGCTGATGGACAGTGACTGCAATGGGGTATGTGGGGGGACTTGATAATAATGGTGAAGGTAGTTACCACAGTGTTGGTCATGTGAAACCTTCCTAAGATTGTATATCAATGATACCTTAATAAAAAAAAACTTAATAGCTAAGAGCCCTTTTTAAAATAGGAATAAACAATAATAAGTATTTGTTTATACAACAAATAATGAATATCATATATGTACATATAATTATATAAAGATAGAAAGTAAACCAAATATTGACCAAAAGAGCCATTAATTAAAATTGAAAATATGGTTAGAAATAACACAGGTATATATGTTACCCAACATATATATAGGGCACCCAATGGGTATCTAAATGTTACCCAAAAAATCAATCAAAACTAAATCTATAATTTACTATAGATTAACTATATATTACTAGAAGATGGGTTAAGTGAAGGCACATACTTAAACACAGAAAATCTATCAAGATTGTTTCACAAACATCTGCCTGGATTTCCTGGTCATTTATGTTGTCTCGTTTTCGTAAGAGGACACAAATAAGACTTATCTCTCTGTTGAAGGAAAACTCGAAAGAAAATTACCTATATCTGAATGACGTTTTTAGTTCCTTCCTCAACTAACATTATTTTGCTATTCTTTGACTCTCATTTATTTTTTGTTGGCCTTTTTGGATTGTTTATGTTCTAGGAATGGGCAGGGGAGACATGAGGGTGGAAATGGCACCTCTACACATCTAAGAATATTGAAATTCTCTTTATCCTTTCTATTCAGGCTTTTCCTTTTCAGTCATCCTTAAACTCCAGATTCACACCTTCTGATGGTCTTTTTCAATTTGAAACCAGAAAATTGAGACCAAAGGGCTTCACATCTCTCTATAGGGGAGATAGGTTCTCATAAACATTACATTATACAACCATAAGAGCAGACTTTATGAGAATTTCCCAAGAAATTCCTAAGAAATACTAGCTAAATTTTTAAAGAAACACTGGCTAATGTAATCATCTATCCCATTAACTAAAATGTCAGCTTCAATGCTGAATCTCTAATCTTTTATGACAAAGAATAAGATATGGATTATCTTTTCTTCAAATCTGATATTTCCTGTTCTTATTACATGACTTTATTCTTCATAAGAAATAATTTTTTAAAGCACTGGTCTTCGCATAAAGTAATTGTTGTCATTGCTTTATTACTTTGACTAAACATTATCTCTTGTGCTAAAGAAGCAGATCTGCACTGATCATTCTCAGAACATCACAGCAGACATTGTTTTGATCATGAAACTGGGCATTGCAAGCCACCTTAAATTTATTACGCTTCAGCTTAATTGCACACATTGCAAGGATTTCAGGCAAAGCTGCCTTCTGGAGAGCTGTATTTGGCATGCACATGTACACCAGAAATATTACATCTGCTTTTTCCAATGTTATAACTACATGATAAGCTAGACTTTGTAATGCCTAAATTACTGCTGGGAAGGAAAACCTCTGCCAAAGAAACGAATTGCTTTAATTCTCCAAATCAATGAGGTATAATCTATTAAATTACTGTTAATTAATATACATGCAGACTGTTTCATGATTTTTTTTAAAGTTTGTTTTTTGCTCCTTAATACTTCTTCATATCCTTATAATATTAAACTTGCAACAAAAATACCAAAGTATGTCATTTACTAGAGTGAATTAGATACATAATTTATTTTACTATTTTGAATACTCAAAATGCTGCATAATTTACTCTCCTTTATTTATACTCTGACTCCTTCCACAAAGGAGTTAGATGGTTATATGAAAATTTCAGTATATACAATATAAAGATTGAGAGACAGCTGTGGTAGATACTAAGCAAATCTTATGGTTTGCCATGGGTGATCATGTTTTAAAGTTCTACTACACTGCTTTAAAAAAAAAACTCAATGTACTAAAGGATAGAATGTTAATAGGTAATTTAATGAACAATATAAATTATGTTAATAAATAAATAAATTGTGGCTTTGTACAATTTAGTTGCAGGAGACATTTTTTAGATTGATAAATTATTAGCTACTTAGAGGGTTAATTTCAGTATCAGCTGAAAATACTAGTTACCACATATTTAATTATGTGAGAGAGCAGTCATGGCACCAACTGGAGGCTCTATGGAAAATTTAACTCCCTCCAACCCATGCATAATTTTCATCAACCTGCATCTCCCCAAAGAAATATTCAATCTTAGTAAAAACATTTCTTACATACACCTTGCTTTTAGCAGCTTCTGTCAACCGACCAAGCCATTCTTAAGTAGAAATTTTGGAGCCACTGTCAGCAACCCTGCAAAATCCTGTGTTTAAATATGATAGCCTCAGTTCAAATCTCTGTGTGCTGCTGAATCTCTCTGTTTTCAAAGATTAACTAAAAAGAAGGAAAGCACCTCAATGTTAAAATTTTTTTTTAATTCTGGTAACTTTATTGGAATGGGAGTGGAGAATGGTTGTTAAAATATGTGATATAGACCAATATAAAATCAATGTATGTAAAGATATGACTTAATATAGATCCAAAATCACTGAAATGGATCTAACACTGTGCTGTTGGTGTTTTTAAATAACAAGTGCTATTTATGGTTTGAGTTGAATCAAGGTTTTGAAGTTATGTGAGTAAACTTTTGTTGGAATACCCCTGGCTTCTATCTTCAACCCGTATTTCTTCTAATTCTACTTGCTCTTCCTGAGTGATTTTTAGTACTATTATAATTTTAACTACACCTATCTGCTGTTGACTACCAAATTTGGGTATTTAACAGAAACTTTACACTCATATCAAATTTTCTCCTCCAACCTCTACTAGATATGAGATAAATTTCCTCAATCTCATCTTGTCCAAAACTAAAGTCATAGTACCTCCCTGAAACTTACTCCTAGAAATTTTTAACCTTTCCTATCCTTCACCTCCCTATATCCAATCAATGATCAAGTTTTGTCAATCTCATAAACATTTTAAAAATCCTTATCTTCCTTCTACTGCCTAAATGCAGGCCCTCATTTTTGCTCCCTTGAAAAATGGTCTCTTAACCGGTCTCTCTGCCACCAGTTCTGTCCCCCTGCAATTGTCTCCTACACTATTGCTAGAGAGTTCTGAAATGCTCCCAGTGTGTTCTAAAAAGAAAACTGTCTATATCATCGACTATTTAAACCCTTAGTGGTTCCTCAAATATTTGTGCATTACTTCCCAAAGTGTGCTTCTCAGAACTCTAGTCCCAAAAGGTAATCCTTCATAAGTGTTTCATGTCAGAAACCATTTTGGAGAGTCACAATGTATACTAGCATGTTTAACTTTCCAAGAGACACTACATTAAAGAGGTCTTTTTGATCCAATGTTTTCCAAACTTTTCCCCACAAAATTCTCCTGCTAGGAATAAAATATTCCATCAGGTATCTGTTTGGAAAGCTCCTTAACATGTCACATGAGACCTTGCATGATCTGGACTCTGCCTCTTCAGCCGTCATTTCCCCCCATTTCCCACACCTTCTTCTATAGTATCACTGAAGCATTTTTCAGACTTTGGCCCTAGCTCAAGCTGCTGCTTTTTCCTTATTTCCTTCTTCAAGACTTGTTTCAAAAGCCACTTCCTACAGAAAAATCTTGCTTAACCCTCCTAATGTGCTTCTACAATCCTCCATGCTTGCCTCTTTCATTACACTTACCACATTGTTACTAAATTTAACTATCTACTTACCAATCTCTCTCCCCTATTAGTCTGTGAGCCTCTTGAAAGTGGTAATTACATTTTGTCTTTGTATCCTCAGCGTAAGCACAATATTTGGCATTTAGTAAGACTGAAGTGAAATAAACACTGCCTAGTCCATGTAGTAGGCACCCATAAATAATAGTTGAATCAGAAACAGATTTCCCTCAACCATAAAGCACTTAATCGAAGGTCTTTGAATATAAAATCAATTCCTTCACTGATGACTTTTATCACCACTGTGTCTTCCCAGACATTGGTGCCCCATTTACTGCTCTGAGAGAACATAAAAGACAGTTCTGTAAATCCAAAAAGTTGTGGCCTTTCATTAAGTTTCTTTTTAAGCTAAATCTTTCAGATACACAGAACTGAGTAGGTAAAGGAAAGAGGGTGTGGTTTAGGATTCCCAGAATGGTTCATGAAAAGATATAGTGAAGAAGTAAATTAATGCTAACACAGTGCCCTCTGTCAAAATGGTGTGCTGGTCTAAGAAAATGGTCACAAGCAGGGTATGTGCTGATTGGAGAAGAGCAGAGAATTCCAGATAGCTCTGTTACATCTGAAGTTTTTAAAGGGCCAGATTTTCAGAATAGAGAAAAGTAAAACCTGGTATCCAGGTTATTCCTAACTCTCCTTCTAGAAGATCATCTGAAGTTGTTGCTTTTAAGCTCCCAAGAATCCTGATTGGTAAGTGTAAGACTTTATCCTCCGTTTACCCAATGGTCCCAAGCACATGGGCCGCTGAAAATCTTGCCTCACCTTTTCGCCCCTCCTCTTAAGACCCAACCACCAACCAGATGGTTGCCCCCACCCCTTAAGACCCAACCACCAACGTCCCCATAGTAAAACACACCCTACTCCTTAAAAGCGCGCTTCCTCACCCACAAGCTCTCTCTCTCTTTCAAGACAGCCATTCTGTCTGTCTGTCTTACAGGGAATAAAACCACGCTGACGGAGTTCCTTCCTTGCGAGCAAGTGAATCGGGTAGCTAAAGAACCCTTTCAGTAAGTACTGACCTCTTCATTGTAAGGTGGATTATTGTTTTAAAACAGAAGGCTGCATAGATATTTTCTAAAAACCCTACTGAAGTATCTTTTTTTTCTTATAATTCCTTTTACTTATCATACATCACTTCTCATTTCTAGGATACTTTTGCAGAACAATTAAACTGCTACTTACCTGTGGTTTCATGAGAATTTGTATATTTGGAGCCTTGAATATTTCTGGACAAGTGAGCCTTTAATTGAAATACCTTTTGCAATCTTTACTGGATTCCTTCTGCCATGAAATACAGAAGTTCCCATTCATCCTCAACTTTACTTTCCATGGTTACAGTTACCCACAGACACAGTGACCCCTAGTCAACTGTTGCCTGGAAGCAGATGGTCCTCCTTTTGACATGTTAAAAGGTTAATGGTAGCCTGATGCTCCATCACAATGCCTTATGTCATTCACCTCACTCCATCTCATCACATAGGCATTTTATTATCTCATGTCATCACAAGAACAAAAGTTGGTACAGTACAATATTTTAACAGAGAGAACACATTCACCTAACTTTCATCATAGCATATTGTTAAAATTGTTCTTTTTATTATTAATGTTGTTAATCTCTTATGGCACCTAATTTATAATTACATTTTATCATACATATGTATGTATAGGAAAAGCATAGTATATAAAAGATTCTGTACTACCCATGGTTTCAGGCATCCACTGGGGGTCTTGGAACATATATTCCATATCAATATATATTGGATAAGGGTATATGTAGAGGTATTTGCTGAAAAGAGCACTTCAGTTAATCCATGCTAGTGTGCAGCAAGGGTCAATCTCTGGTCCAATGGCATATAATTTCTGAAAGAATTTCATTACATAGCAATTACATGTGTTAAATTTCAACATGATATTACTTATACAGAGGGGAACAGACTGCTGTATGCTCTGATAAGAACATTTTGAAAGACTTCTAACCCTGCAAATTCTGAAAGTGTGAGAGGATGATAAAAACCGAACAGCACTGGCTCTGGTCCTTTGAGACATCAAGAATGCTCACAGGATCATAAAGGGAGCCTCACCTCAAACCCCTGCCAGTGGGTTGTAGCTAAGGCCTTGCCTACTCTTCTCTAGACCTAGAAACTGGCAAGGATTTATTAAGAAAAAGACTCTGTTTTTTTTTTTATTAAGGTATACAATCACATGATTGTACATTGTACATTGTGGTTACCAGATTCGATTCCCCCCATTATCAAATCCCCACCATATACCCCATTACAGTCACTGCCCATCAGCTTAATAAGATGCTATAGAATCACTACTTGTCTTCTCTGTGCTATACTGCCTTCCCCATGCCACCTCCTACATTATGTGTGCTAATCATAATGCCCCTTAACCCCCTTATCCCTCCCTTCCCACCCATCCTCCCCAATCCCTTTCTCTTTGGTAACTGTTAGTCCGTTCTTGTGTTCTGTGAGTCCACTGCTGTTTGTTCCTTCAGTTTTTACCTTGTTCTTATACTCCACAGATGAGTGAAATCTTTTGATACTTGTCTTTCTCCGCCTGGCTTATTTCACTGAGCATAACACCCTCTAGCTCCATCCATGTTGTTGCAAATGGTAGGATTTGTTTTCTTTTTATGGCTGAATAATATTCCACTGTGTATATATATCACATCTTCTTTATCCATTCATCTACTGATGGACACTTAGGTTGCTTCCATTTCTTAGCTATTGTAAATAGTGCTGCGATAAACATAGGGGTGCATCTGTCTTTTTGAATCTGGGATCGTGTATTCTTAGGGTAAATTCCAAGGAGTGGGATTCCTGGGTCAAATGGTATTTCTATTTTGAGTTTTTTGAGGAACCTCCATACTGCTTTCCACAATGGTTGAACTAATTTACACTCCCACCAGCAGTTTGGGAGGGTTCCCCTTTCTCCATGTCCTTGCCAACATTTGTTGTTGTTTGTCTTTTGGATGTTGGCCATCCTTACTGGTGTGAGGTGATATCTCATTGTGGTTTTAATTTGCATTTCTCTGATGATTAGCGATGTGGAGCATCTTTTCATGTGCTTGTTGGTCATCTGAATTTCTTCTATGGAGAAGTGTCTGTTCAGATCCTCTGCCCATTTTTTAATTGGGTTATTTGCTTTTTGGTTGTTGAGGCATGTGACTCTTTATATATTTTGGATGTCAACCCTTTATCAGATATGTCATTTATGAATACAGTATCCCATACTGTAGGATGTCTTTTTGTTCTACTGATGGTGTCCTCTGCTGTAAAGCTTTTTAGTTTGATATAGTCCCACTTGTTCATTTTTGCTTTTGTTTCCCTTGCCCAGGGAGATATGTTTATGAAAAACTTGCTCATGTTTATATGCAAGAGATTTTTGCCTATGTTTTCTTATAAGATTTTTATGGTTTCATGACTTACATTCAGGTCTTTGATCCATTTTGAGTTTACTTTTGTGTATGGAGTTAGACAATAATCCAGTTTCATTCTCTTACATGTAGCTGTCCAGTTTTGCCAACACCAGTTGTTGAAGTGGCTGTCATTTCCCCATTGTATATCCATGGCTCCTTTATTGTATAATAATTGACCTTCTATGCTTGGGTTAATATCTGGACTCTGTAGTCTGTTCCATTAGTCTATGTGTCTGTTCTTGTGCCAGTACCAAATTGTCTTGATTGCTGTGGCTTTGTAGTAGAGCTTGAAGGTGGGGAGCATAATTCCCCCTGCTTTATTCTTTCTCATGATTGCCTTGGCTATTTGGAGTCTTTTGTAGTTCATGAATTTTAAAACTATTTGTTCCAGTTCCTTGAAGAAAGCTGTCAGTATTTTGATAGGGATTGCATTGAATCTGTAGATTGCTTTAGACAGGATGGCCATTTTGACAACATGAATTCTTCCTACCGTAGAGCATGGGATGAATTTCCATTCATTAGTGTCCTCTTTAATTTCTCTCAAGAGTGTCTTGTAGTTTTCAAGGTATAGGTCTTTCACTTCCTTGGTTAGGTTTATTGCTGGGTATTTATTCTTTTTGATACAATTGTGAGTGGAATTGTTTTCCTGATTTCTCTTTCTGCTAGTTCATCGTTAGTGTATAGGAATGCAACAGATTTCTGTGTGATTCTGTTTGTTTTTTCTCGATAAAGCAGCAGAGAGAAAAACATAACAGATAACAGAGAGCAGAAACAGCAATTTCCTTCTCTTTCTGTTTTTAAAATTCTTCCTCTTCTGTCATTAATTTAAATGAGATTCTAAGGGTACTACCAACACCTTCACATTTACTCACAGTGCCTTTTATATGAACTCCTCTTTTTAGTTAATTTGATACTATGTCCAACCCCACACCAAAAATGTTTGGTTCTCCAATATAATAACAGAAATCTTTCTATTCATAAGTTTTGAGGTGGAATTTTATGTCAATGTACATAAGTGCATAGTTACACCTTTTTGTTTGGGGTATTTTTTCTCTATTCTATATTGTAACCTTGTAACATTTTGTGAACTGTTATAATTGCTTTTTCCTTTTTCAGTCTTTATAATTTTCTATGACATATCTATCCCTAGAACTTCCTATCCCATTTCCATTTCAAGCTGTCAAGTGTCTTTTGAAGTCCCACTGCATCGTCCCTGGCAGATATGTCTAAACCTGTATTTACCTTATTTTACTTCTCTGTTCTCATTCACATTGACAATGTCTCCCAACTTAGGTCACCAATGGACTTCATTATCATGCTCTTTGCCTTGTTAGAGTCTAGATAAGGAATAAAATGGCCAATAGAATAAACATGACCTTATTCTGACTCCTATGGCACTCTGCCAGGCATCTTGACACAATAGGCTCATTCTTATTCTTTGTCTTTGGCTAAAAAGTATTGCCCAAATCAGTTGAAGCCAGATTTCAAATTGATATATATCATTTCATATAAAAAAGTGGCTCAGGCTCCAAATTAATAGCAGTTATATTCCCTTCTTTTGTTTAGCAATTTTAGGAGGAAACAAATATTTACTAGAGTTGACATAATCAACTTTTTATAAAAGACAACATGGCTTGAGATTCCATTCCACCTGATGTTTACACATTTTCTCCCAGTGTTTGATGTCATACTTGTAGGCTTTGCCTTTTCCTTGCTTTGCTTGGTGTTTTTATGGGCTTTGAAGGTGCTTTTCTAATACCTGGACTAGGGGCAACTTTATATTACAGGAAACCCATTACATTAGCAGCTAAGAGAACTGACTCTATTACTAAATCTGCTATTAACTAGTTGTAATCTATGTTAAGTAAATCAAGTTACCAAGTCTTGAATTTTTTCATCTATACAACAGAGTTAGATTTGTATTTATTATATCTCCATATATTCTGAATCTCTGACTTTGTGTGTATGTGTTTAAAAATTCCTTCCTTTGAGGGTAAAAGGGGTATTACGATTGGCAGACATAGGGTGGGGGGGCACGGGGGGGACTGTACAGCTCAGAGAAGACAAGTAGTGATTCTCATCTCACTACGCTGATGGACAGTGACTGTAATAGGGTTGGTGGGGGGGACCTGATGAAGGGGGTAGTTTAATCATCACAATATTGCTCATGTAATTGTAGGTTAATGATACTAAAATAAAATAAATTGTAAAAAAAAAAAAAAATTCCTTCCTTTGGAATGGTCCTAAGGGAAGACTGAACAGAGGCTGCCGAAAGTTAACATAGAAGCCTCTGAAAGGTCCACCTAGCAAAAAGCATACACAGACCTCTGTTTTCTCTCTCATCTGGCTTTAAATTCTGAAAGAGTTGTTAGCACGTGTAACAGCCAAGGAAGGAGAGATGCAGTCTCGGGAAGGCCCTGACTAACTAGTATATAGATTTTCACTGTGTATGGTTCACTCACTGTGTTCCATTATTGGGTATTACTTCTTCAACAACTGAGGCAACTCTTGGGAATTTGAAGGTGTGAAAGGCAAAATAATAAACATGTCTTGCCTAGGTAAAGGACTATAAGCTTTACAAAGGACTTTAATGTCTATTTCACCAAAGAGTAAGTAGCAAGTAACGGTGGGAGAAAACAGTCCACTGAGAATTGACACTTACAAGAGCATTAAGCGTACAAGCTTAATAGTTGCAGAATGCAAGCCCACTGAATAAATAAATTCTGGATGATTTTTGCATCCCCATTAGGTATTCCCTCTCCTTTTTTTTTCTCCCTTCTATCTCCCCTCCACCACCAACCCTACAAAGTGCCAGTACCCTCATTCTGTCACTTAACTTTTCAAGATACCCGACCACAGAATTCTGCCTAGAAAGGCTATGTTCTGTCAGCTCTTCAGCTGTAGGTCTTTACCCAAACTGCCAAAATATTCTTCATCAGAATGTCCTGAGTCTGATACAGTAACCCATGGTAATGTGTCAGTATATGCTACCCTCCTAGATAAAATAAGGTAGGTTTCATAAGAAGACAGACAAAAGAATTTTAAACAGAAGGAGTTACTTGATAGGAATTTTAAGGGCTGATGCAGCCAGCGAGGGAGATACTTTGGGACACTTAAGGATCTGTAGCAATCTTTAAATCACACCAAAACAAGGAAAGTCTACCAGTCAAATAGGCTTCAATATGTTGAAAATATATAAATTCATATTCATCTAACCATAATTTGCCTTCTTACTTTATGTGGTCCAAACTTGTCAAACTAAAGACATATATTATCCTTAATTCAAGTTGATAAGTATATGTATGAAAATTATTCTTAATACTGTGATTAACTAGTTTCAGAGATGTTTACCAGCGTTTACATAACATGACCTCCCCGATCTTGAATTCTTTCTCATTGCACTTTTCTTCTGTTTGTAAAAGATCACATATTTGTTTTAAAAACTTAGAAAATACAGAAAAGTTTAGTAAGCAAAAGGCAGTACTCTAACCAAGTAAGTGACTAACTAAAGAGAACCACTATTAATATCCAAGTATATTTCTTTTCTAAAAATTAAACAATGTTGTGTATTAATTATAATAATAATCATACACACACACATGTCTTAGTTAACTGGTATCTTAAAAACAACCATGCTTATCCATTCTATGTATTAACACAGTTTAAGTAATGATTTTTCTATTTCAGACATTTAAATTATTTCAAATTTTAACTATAAGAAACAGTGAGAAAAATATGATTATGAAAAAAATTATTCCCACATCTACTTACTACCAAAATTCCTGTAAGTATAATTATTGGTTAAAAAATATAAAAACATCAAGATTCTGAGTTCCAGGAAGATGGCGGCGTGAGTAGGGCAGCAGAAATCTCTTCCCAAAACCATACATATTTGTGAAAATATAACAAATACAACTATTCCTAAAAGAGAGACCAGAAGATATAGCACAACAGCCAGGCTACAGCTACATCTGTGAGAACTCAGTGCCTCACGAAGCGGGTAAGATACAAAGCCATGACCCAGCGGGATACCCCAGCTCACCGGTGGGAGGAAAAGAATCAGAGTGGGGAGGGAGTAGAAGAACAGGCCCACCAAATAACCAGCCCTGGTGATCTGCACTGGGAGCACAGACACACATCACGTGGGATATTGGAGATTAGTGGAACAGAAGTGCAGGATCCGAGATGGAGACTGCGAGAGGGTCCCCACAGCCGGCTCCCCTGGGACAAGAGAAAAGCAGGCGCTTTTTTAAAAGTCTTAAAGGGACAAGTGCCCAACAGCAGAACTAAATCGTCCCAGCGCACTCAACCCAGCAGGCTGGGAATCTTGAGGAACTTCAGGGCCCCTAACAGGCTGCCAGGTAAAGCAGCCCCAAAGCCCCTCAAAGAGATAAGCAGCCTGCCATTCATTCCTCCCGGCCGGGGCTGCAGCGGATCCACCACAGCTGCAGAACAGCGGGAGAGCGGCCCTGCCCACAACAACTACACAGAATCTCCTGCCAGCAGGTGTGCAGCTAACTGGGAAGGGCCACACAGAATCTCCTCCCGGCAGCCACACAGCTAACTGGGGAAGGGCCACAGAAGCCAGAGCAAGGGGTGAAAGGCACAAAGGGGTGAGAATGCACCTGGCATGGCTGCAAACCCCGCAGTGCTCTAGGCTAGCCTGAGGGCAGCCCTGTCCATGGCAGCTTAGGGGATTATCCCAGAGACTGCCTCCCAGTGTGCGGGTAACTGGGACAGACTGCGGAGAAGGGCAAGGAGAACAACAACCAGGATGGGACTTTGTCCTCCCAGATGACACACGTGGCACCTGCCTGCGACCACTTCTATGGCCATGAAAAGACAGAAGAATATGGTCTACTCAAGACTAACCCAGACAACCCCAGAGTGACGGCTGGGTGGGATAGATTTAAACAATCTTCCTGAAAAAGAATTCAGAATAAAAGTCATAACCATGCTGTATCTACAGAGAAATATGCAAGAGCTAAGGGAGGTAGTGAGGAGTAATATTACAGAAATGAAACAATCGACTGTCGGGCTGAAGAGCAGACTGGATAAGGTGCAAGAGAGGGTTAATGGAATAGAAATCAGAGAACAGGAATACAGAGAAGCTGAGGCAGAGAGAGATAAAAGAATCTCTAGGAATGAAAGAATATTAAGAGAACTGTGTGACCAATGCAAATGGAACAATATTCACATTAGAGGAGTACCAGAAGAAGAAGAGAGAGCAAAAGGGATAGAAAGTGTCTTTGAAGACATAATTGAGGAGAACTTCCCCAAGCTGGGAAAGGAAATAGTTTCTCAGACCATGGAAGCTCACAGATCTTCCAACACAAGGGACCCAAGGAGGACAACACCAAGACATATAATAATTAAAATACCAAAGATCAAAGACAAGGACAGAGTATTAAAGGCAGCCAGAGAGAGAAAAAAGATCACCTACAAAGGAAAACCCATCAGGCTAACATCAGACTTCACAACAGAAACCTAACAGGCCAGAAGAGAATGGCATGATATATTTAATGCAATAAAACAGAACGACCTTGAACCAAGAATACTGTATCCAGCACGATTATCATTTAAATTTGAGGGAGGGATTAAACAATTCCCAGAGAAGTGAAAATTGAGGGAATTTGCCTCCCACAAACCACCTCTACAGGATATCTTAAAGGGAATGCTCTAGATGGAAGTACTCCTAAGGCTAAAAAGATGTCTCCAGAGAAAATAAATTCATAGCAGAGAAAGCAGACTATCCAAATACTAACTAAAGGCAAAAAATAAAATCAACTATCCACAAAAACAGTCAAAGGAATGCAAAAGAAGGGAGA
This sequence comes from Phataginus tricuspis, assembly GCA_029783875.1. NCBI lineage: Eukaryota > Metazoa > Chordata > Mammalia > Pholidota > Manidae > Phataginus > Phataginus tricuspis. The sequence continues at coordinate 500,900 of JAQQAC010008719.1, forward strand.
GAAATAAAGAATCATCAGACTCTGTATATAATAGCTTAACAAGAGAGTTAAGTTAGACTGTTAGATAGTAAAGAAGCTACCCTTGAACCTTTGGTAACCACGAATCTAAAAGCTGGCAATGGCAAAAAGTACATATCTATCGATAATCACCCTAAATGTAAATGGACTGAATGCACCAATCAAAAGACACAGAGTAATAGAATGGATAAAAAGCAAGACCCATCTATATGCTCCTTATAAGAGAATCACCTCAAACCTAAAGATATACACAGACTAAAAGTGAAGGGATGGAAAAACATATTTCATGCAAACAACAAAGAGAAAAAAGCAGGTGTTGCAGTACTTGTATCAGACAAAATAGACTTCAAAAGAAAGAAAGTAGCAAGAGATAAACAAGCACATTACATAATGATAAAGGGGTCAGTCCAACAAGAGGATATAACCATTATAAATATATATGCACACAACAAAGGAACGCCGACATATGTGAAAAAAATACTAACAGAATTAAAGGAGGAAATAGAAAGCAATTGCATTCATTTTAGGAGACTTCAACACACCACTCACTCCAAAGGACAGATCAGCCAGACAGAAAATAAGTAAAGACACAGAGACACTGAACAACACACTAGAACAGATGGACCTAGCAGACATCTACAGAACTCTGCACCCAAAAGAAGCAGGATACACATTCTTCTCAAGTGCACATAGAACCCTTTCAAGAATAGACCACATGCTAGGCCACAAAAAGAACCTCAGTAAATTCAAAAATATTGAAATTCTACCAACCAATTTCTCAGATCACAAAGGTATAAAACTAGAAACAAATTGTACAAAGAAAACAAAAAGGCTCACAAATACATGGAGGCTTAACAACATGCTCCTAAATAATCAATGGATCAGTGACCAAATTAAAACAGAGATCAAACAATATGTGGAGACAAATGACAACAACAACACAAAGCCCCAACTTCTGTGGGACGCAGCAAAGGCAGTTCTAAGAGGAAAGTACATTGCAATCCAGGCCTATTTAAAGAAGGAAGAACAATCACAAATGAATAGTCTAAAGCCATAATTATTGAAATTGGGAAAAGAAGAACAAATGAGGCCCAAAGTCACCAGAAGGAGGGACATAATAAAGATTAGAGAAGAAATAAATAAAATTGAGAAAAATAAAACAATAGAAAAAAAAAATCAATGAAACCAAGAGCTGATTCTTTGAAAAAATAAACAAAATAGATAAACCCCTAGCCAGACTTATTATGAGAAAAAGAGAATCTACACACATAAACAAAATCAGAAATGAGAAAGGAAAAATCACGACCAACCCCACAGAAATACAAAGAATTATTAGAGAATACTATGAAAATCTATATGCTAACAAGCTGGAAAACTTAGAAGGAATGGACAACTTCTTAGAAAAATACAACCTTTCAAGACTGACCCAGAAAGAAACAGAAAACCTAAACAGACCCATTATCAGCAGCGAAATAGAATCGTAATCAGAAAACTACCCAAGAACAAAACCTGGGCCAGATGGATTCACCTCTGAATTTTATCAGACATATAGAGAAGAAATAATACCCACTCTCCTTAAAGTTTTCCAAAAAATAGAAGAGGAGGGAATACTCCCAAACTCATTCTAGGAAGCCAGCATCACCCTAATCCCAAAACCAGGCGAAGACCTCACCAAAAAAGAAAATTACAGACCAATATCCCTGATGAATGTAGATGCAAAAATACTCAACAAAATATTAGCAAACCGAATTCAAAAACACATCAAGAGGATCATACACCATGACCAAGTGGGATTCATCCCAGGGATGCAAGGATGGTACAACATTCGAAAATCCATCAACATCATCCACCACATCAACAAAAAGAAGAACAAAAACCACATGATCATCTCCATAGATGCTGAAAAAGCATTTGACAAATTCAGCATCTATTCATGATTAAAACTCTCAACAAAATGGGTATAGAGGGCTAGTACCTCAACATCATAAAGGCCATATATCACAAACCCACAGCTAACATCATACTTAACGGCAAGAAGCGGAAAGCTTTTCATCTAAGATCGAGAACAAGACAGGGATGGCCACTCTCTCCACTGTTATTCAACATAGTACTGGAGGTCCTAACCACAGCAATCAGACAAAACAAACACATACAAGGCATTCAGATTGGTAAAGAAGAAGTCAAATTGTCACTATTTGCAGATGACATGATACTGTACATAAAAAACCCTGAAGACTCCACTCCAAAACTACTAGAACTAATATCTGAATTCAGCAAAGTTGCAGGATACACAATTAAGACACAGAAATCTGTTGCTTTCCTATACACTAATGATGAACTAACAGAAAGAGAAATCAGAAAAACAATTCCATTCACAATTGCATCAAAAAGAATAAAATACCTAGGAATAAACCTAATGAAGGAAGTGAAAGACCTGTACTCTGAAAACTACAAGACACTCCTAAGAGAAATTAAAGAGGACACTAACAAATGGAAATGCATCCCATGCTCTTGGCTAGGAAGAATACATATTGTCAAAATGGCTATACTACCTAAAGCAATCTACAGATTCAACGCAATCCCTATCAAACTACCAACAGCTTTCTTCAGTGAACTGGAACAAATAATTCTAAAATTCATATGGACCCACAAAAGACCCCGAATAGCCAAAACAATCCTGAGAAGGAGGAATCAAACAGGGGGAGTTGCGCTCCCTGACTTCAAGCTCTGCTACAAAGCCACAGTAATCAAGACAATTTGGTACTGATACAAAAACAGACCCACAGACCAGTGGAACAGAATAGAAAATCCAAACATTAACCCAAACACCTATAGTCAATTAATATTTGATAAAGGAGCCCTTGATATACAATGGGGAGAGGACAGCCTTTCCAGCAGCTGGTGTTGGAAAAACTGGACAGCTACATGTAACAGAATGAAACTGGACTACTGTCTAACCCCATACACAAAGGTAAACTCAAGGTGGATCAAAGACTTGAATGTAAATCATGAAACCATAAAACTCTTAGAAAAAAACATAGGCAAAAATCTCTTGGACATAAACATGAGCAACTTCTTCATGAACATATCCCCCCGGGCAAGGGAAACAAAAGCAAAAATGAACAGGTGGGACTATATCAAGCTGAAAAGCTTCTGTACAGCAAAGGACACCATCAGTAGAACAAACAGACATCCTACAGTATGGGAGAATATATTCATAAATGATGTATCTGATAAGGGGTTGACATCCAAAATATATAAAGAATTCACGCACCTTAACAAACAAAAAGCAAATAATCCAATTAAGAAATGGGCAGAGGACATGAATAGACACTTCTCTAAAGAAGAAATTCAGATGGCCAACAGGCACATGAAAAGACGCTCCACATCGCTAAACATCAGTGAAATGCTGATTAAAACCACAATGAGATATCACCTCACACCAGTGAGGATGGCCAACATCCAAAACACAAACAACAACAAATGTTGGTGAAGATGTGGAGAAAAGGGAACCCTCCTACACTGCTGGTGGGAATGCAAATTAGTTCAACCATTGTGGAAAGCAGTATGGAGGTTCCTCAAAAAACTCAAAATAGAAATACCATTTGACCCAGGAATTCCACTCCTAGGAATTTACCCTAAGACTGCGGCAGCCCAGTTTGAAAAAGATATGTGCCCCTATGTTTATTGCAGCACTATTTACAATAGCCAAGAAATGGAAGCAACCTAAGTGTCCATCAGTAGATGAATGGATAAAGGAGAGGTGGTACATATATACAATGGAATATTATTCAGCCATAAGAAGAAAACAAATCCTCCATTTGCAACAACATGGGTGGAGCTAGAGGGTATTATGCTCAGTGAAATAAGCCAAGCCGAAAAAGACAAGTATCAAATGATTTCACTCATATGTGAAGTATAAGAACAAAGAAAAAAACTGAAGGAACAAAACAGCAGCAGACTCACAGAACCAAAGAATGGACTAATAGTTACCAAAGGGAAAGGGCCTGGGAAGATGGGTGAGAAGGGAGGGATAAGGGGGAAAAAGGAGCATTACGATTAGCAGATGTAATGTTTGCTGGGGAATGAGGGAGGCTATACAACTCAGAGAAGACAAGTAGTGATTGTATAGCATCTCACTACGCTGAGACAGTGACTGTAATGGGGTTGGTGGGGGGGACCTGATGAAGGGGGTAGTTTAATAATCATAATATTGCACATGTAATTGTAGATTAATGATACCAAAATAAATTATTTAAAAAAAATAGTGGAAATAGTAAATACATGGGTAAGTGTAAAATTAATACATATTTTTTTCTTCCTTATTTAAAAGATATGACTTTAAAATAAAAAAGTATGATACTGTAATGATGGGTTTATAACAAATACAGATGTAATATATATGACAATAATAGCACTAAGGATAAGGGGTAAATGGAATTATACTATCGCAAGTTTTTCGTATTTTACCTGGAGTAATTCGGTATCCCTCTCAATGGTTAAAAATGCATTTTTTAAAAACTAGAAAAAGAATAGAGAGAAAATAATGAAAAGAAAGGTAGTTAGCAAGTCAACAGAGGAATTAAAATGGAATTCTAAAAAATATTCAATTAGTATAAAAAAAGGAAATGAAGAACAGAAGAACAAAAAAAAATCTATGAGATAAATAGTGAATAGAAAAATGGCAGTCCTATGAAAATTATAAATATATTAACACATATTAACATATTTATACATTACATATAATACATAATATATGTATTTAATATATATCAAATACATGGTTAATATATATTAATATTCACATATAAATATTATATATAGCCATTAGTAAATTAATATCAATATATAAACATGTTTAATATATATTAAGTACATATTTTATTTGGATTAAAATAGTTAATACATAATAATGAAAACACAGCCTTATGAATAATTATATTAAAGCAAACAAACTATACACTCCAATCAGAAGGCGATCATAAGAATGGTAAAAAGCAAGTGCCGACTATATGCTGTCTACATTGGATGCACTTGAAATACAAAGAGAATTGGGTCTGGGAAGAGACTAGATAGAGAACTTGTGTAATGAAAAGATCAAGTTTGCTGTGTGGTGTGAAATGTTGCCTTCTCTTCTGTCACGAAAACATCAGCAAAACATACACTGCTCACCAAATTGGTTACGATAAAGCTCAGCAACAGAAATCCCAGAGATCAATGTCATAAACAAGACAGGTGCTTCTTTCTCTGTCATGTAAGTCAAGTCAAGAGATAGTCCGGGGCTGATATGGTGGCTCTACACCAAGATCCTTCTGGTTTTCTGCCCTGTTTTGCCTTTGTCCTCTTCATCCAATGTGAATTTTGGGCACCAGTTGCCACAACTATATTCTAAACACAAACAGCCAGATGGAAGAAGGAAAAAAATAGGTACACACTCCTTTTCTTTCAAGATTTTCAGAAATACCATACAATACTTCTTAAATCTTACTGGCAAAAACCCATCACATCGCTACTTCTAGCACAACTATATAGGCTAGATTAGTCTTTTAGCTGGACAACAATATGCCTAACTAAAATTCAGGGTTCCCTTATTGAAGAAGGGGACCTATCAATGCTTATAGATTGTATTTGAGGTATGTTACTTGAATATGTTTTTGTGTGGAAAAAAGATGTGGATGATAGGTGTTGTCTTCTGAATGCAAAGTGGAAGGCTGTCAGTGGGAGCCAGTTTCACAAGAGTTAGGTCATAAAAAAGATGTTTCCCTTCTTTTTCGTTAAATTCATAGTTAATAAGCTAACACTTAATTATTCAATACAAGTTTGCATCTTAACGCTTAGCTCTCCAGTTAGGTTTAACTTCACTGAAGGTTTGGTAGGCCTAGAGGTCTACTGTAGAGCAGATGATGCAGTGAGAAAAAAACTGCATAAGGATATTACTGTGGCAAAACAATAAATTTTTTAGGTGGCACTGGAATGTACCTTAAGTATGACCCTTCACCTAGCCTAACTTTATAAAAGTCTACAGGGCTGAAACTCTGTGCTCTGATTCTTTGTGGTCTGAACTTGGGCATTTGTGAAGTACAAGGAAGGCGTACTGCACCCACTCATCTGTATCCTTATTTGGGCTACAGATCCTAGCCTGCCTAGCCTGCTTGTTCGGTAGTTTAGTGGTAAACCAAAGTTAAAGTAGGTTTGAAGTGAGTCATCATTTTCATCGTCTTTGCACCTGGATTGGATTTTATAAGCTGATCCTGCTTAAAGGGAAAAAGATTATGCTATGTACATTTCCAGTAATTTTCCTGCACTCTCTCACCACATCTTTGTATCATTAGGCTAGCCTAACCCATGTGACCAGACCAAAAAGAAAAGCTGATAGTGCTTCAGCTCTGTTCAATGCCTCTATTTAAGGTTATCACCCAGTGTCATCCATCCTTTTATTCAACAAATATTCACTGAGCGTTGACTATGTATTGGGCACGGTGTTCAATGCTGGGAATATAGCAAAGAACAAGCACTTAAAGGTCTTATTAGAAATCACTTTCCTGAAAGTCATATCCATAGTAGTTTGTCTCAGTCCCCAGTATTCTCTCTCTCTCTGCCTCTTATTCATGTCATTTTTTAGCAACGTACCATTTTATCTTTTTAGTCTTAACTTTAAGTTGCATGAGGGCAGGGAGATTCTATTTGCTCCTTTCACCATTGTATCCTCAGTGTCTAGCACAGTGAGATATATAAACACTTAAATATTTGACTAATTAACTAACATAATGGACCTTTAATATGTACTTGTGGTTGTTCTGATTAGAGTTCAGAATTTAGAATAAAGAAATTCCTCCCAAAAAAGCTTTGAGAAAAAAACCTCTTTAATAATCAAATCATTCAGTTAAGAAACCAAATCAGCACTTTCCACAACTAGTATGTGCTTCACATATAGTAAGTTGATTGTTCTAGTCTCCCGACGTTTTTTTCATTTGCCAAACACTGCTGGAATTAATTTACCAGCAGGTGGAGCTCCGAAGTAAAACTGAACATGCTTACTGCCTCTTCTACTCAACCCCTACCCCTCAAAACTTTTCTCATTGGTTAAAGATTAATTAGTAAGGGGTTATCAGTGACAAAAGTCTTTCACATTTTTCTTTCCTAGTAGATTTTCCACATTGTTACATGGCATTTAGATAATTCTTGTTACAAGAAAATCCCTAGACAAACTCATATGTGAAATGTGAGAAATTCTAAGGAAAAAAGTTAAAAGTAAAAAATTACGTGTTGCATTCCAACAAAATTTTGATCTGTGGAGAAGTGAAATGTAAAAATAAGAACAAAAGAATTGGGAAAATATATTGCTGTTACATCATCCCAATCCAACTCATTTAGAGATCTGACAAATGTATCAAGTGATTGACAGTCTAGGTTATTAAATTAAAAGTTCTTTAAAAACAATTTCAGTAAGACTTCTATTACATCAGGGGGTCAGAATATTCAATTTTACATATATCCATTACTATATTACCTGTTTCATGGAAGTGTGACTATAAAGTCTTATATATATGTATAATATATGAGACTTTATGAAGCACTTTCATATACATTAGCATATTTCATATTTCATCTTCACACCTATCCTGTCAGCCATGGCAAACGTTTTTATGCTCATATTAAAGTTGACTCAGAAAGACTAGGTGATTTTGTGAGGTAATTAGCTAGTAATAGTAAGTTGCAAAACAGGGATTAGAACACAAAACTTTTGACAGCTTAAATGCTCATTTTTCTGTATCATATTAACCTTTATTTTTATGCATCTAAGATTTTTTTCTACAGTATTTCAAATTTAGTCATAGATACAGCACACACATTTTAGAAAGAAATTTTACAGGTACACAATTAGCATACTTGTCAAAAATTATGTGTTTAGTTTTAATGAAAAACAAAATCTTCTCTCCATTTCCCACCTCTGCAAACACCTCTCAGACTCTGCTTAGAATTTCTACAATAGGCATTCTTCTAGGCTTAAAGTCAGCTATGATACTATAAATTATCTTAAAAAAGGAACTTAACCCATCTTCACCCACTGATATTTTAGCAGGAATTAGTTTTTACATCATCAACATTAATTCTTTAACAAAAGCCTAGAGGAATAAAGCAGAGGACCTGGCAATTTTGTTGAAGGAAGTATAACATGGTCATTAAAAGTGAGGACTCTGGAAAGAACAAGACACCAAAGAGTACACTGTACACTGCATGACTCAACGTTTAGGAAGTTCAAGAATAGGCAAGCTAATGCATGTTGAGAGATATCAAAGTGTGCTTACCTCTGGAGGATTATCTTCTGGGAGGGAGCATAAGGGAGCCTTCTGAGCTGGGGATGTTCTGGTGATGATTACACAGGTGTATAACTTGGAATTCATAGAGCTACAGTACTGAAGTATTGTGCACTTTACTGTATGTGTAAATTATACCTTGGTTTAAAAAACTAGAATTTTTAAAAAGTGAGAACAGATCTGACTCCCCCAAAACTTAACTACTCATAGACTACTGCTGACCTGAAGCCTTACCAATAACATAGTCAATTAACACATATTTTGTATATGTATTTTGTACTGCATTCTTACAATAAACTTAGAGAAAAGAAGATGCTTCTCAAATTAGTGTAAGTCTCCAAAAAAGGTTCCATCATATTTATTGAAAAACTCTGCTTATAAGTGGAGCCATGCAGATCAAATCCACATTGTTTAAGGGCCACCTGTACTTCTTATTTGGTATTGCCCTCCTGATGAGAGCTGATGAGAGCTGACTTACATCCTCAACACTTACCTTGGAAAGTTTTGTTGAGGTATAAGAGTAAACAAAACGGAGCAAAGAGGAGGGAGGATTAAAGATGGTGGTGTGAGAGGTAAGACACAGGCTTCCTCCTAAAACCGCACATAATATGAAAACATAATTAATACAACTAATCCTGAAAGAGCAACAGGAAAGAGGACTGCGCCAGACTGCATACACCTGGAGAAAAGAGCAGACCTCACAGAACAGGGTAGCATACCAAAGCTGTGGCCCAGCGGGACCCAAGCCCTTTCCCCACCCCAGCTCACAGGCGGGAGGAAGAGAAACCGAGCAGGGAGGGAGTGGAGGCCTGGGACTGAGGAATACCTAACTCCGGAGAACTGCTCTGGGAGCACAAACCTACAATTCATGGTGCTTGCATGATACTCTTGTGATTATGGGGTTGGAAAGCTAAGACAGGCAGAATTCCTGGAGAGACTGAGATTCCAGCCACTTGTGGAAAGCAGGGATCTGTATCCGGCTGCTCTGAGACAAAAGAAAGGTGGGCAGACTGAGAGACTTCCTAACAAGGAAGCCCTTAGCAAGAGGGCAGCTAAACGGGCAAGGATTGCACAGAGCTCACTGCTCAGGAGAGAGGACAGGTAGACGAAATTGTCCGGGTGCACTCTGCCCAGCAGGTTGGGAGCTTTGCCATATAGACTCTCATATTTAAGTAGGAAAAAGAAATCTTCCTCCTTAGATGACCTTCAGGTGCTCCAGCTCCCTGGCTGGCTACACAGCTCCAAGGAGCCCCTCCATAATATGCAGCCTAATGTGCCTTTCTCCCGGCCAGCCCCAGCTGGCTTGCAAACCAGCAAACCCTACCCTGGTGTTAGGCCAGCCAGAGGGAAGATCTGTCTACAGCAACTACAAACACAAAGCATAGAGGCTTATACCTGTGTGCTCAGCCCACTGGCTCAGGCAGTGGAGACAGGCATAGTAGCCGGAAAGCAGGAAACAGCTCTTTCCTTCCCTCAGGCACCAATACCACTCCCCTGGGACCACCAACATTGCTTCAGGGACTGAGCAGCTCCAGGAAGTAGAGCTTCTGGGCACTAGAGGGTGCCATATACAAATATGAAACACCAAAAGGAATCTGGTTGAGAGTAAAATTATTAATACCATTCCTGAGAAAGATTTAAATGACATCGACCTCATGACTCTTACTGAAAGGGAGTTCAAAATAAAAATCATTAACATGCTCATGGAGGTACAGAAAGATATTCAAGAACTCAGGAATGAATTCCGGTCAGAGATCCAATCCTTGAAGAGCACAATGGACGGTATTAAAAGTAGATTGGATATGGTGGAGGAGATGATAAATGAAATAGAATCTAGAGAAGAGGAATACAAAGAAGGTGAGGCACAGAGAGAAAAAAGGATGTCTAAGAATGAAAGAATATTGAGAGAACTGTGTGACCAATCCAAACGGAGCAATATTCGCATTATAGGGGTACCAGAAGAAGAAGAGAGAGAAAAAGGGATAGAAAGTGTCTTTCAGGAGATAATTGCTGAAAAATTCCCCAATCTGGAGAAGGAGATAGTCTCTCAGGCCATGAGATGCACAAATCTCCCAACACAAGGTACCCAAGGAAGACAACACCAAGACACATAGTAATTAAAATGGCAAAGATCAAGGATAAAGACAGACTTTTAAAAGCAGCTAGAGAGAGAAAAAAGATCACATACAAAGGAAAGCCCATCAGGCTATCATCAGACTTCCCAAGAGAAAACTTATAGGCCAGAAGGGATGGCATGATGTATTTAATGCAATGAAGTAGAAGGGCCTTGAACCAAGAATATTTTATCCTCAAGATTATCATTTAAATTTGAAGGAGGGATTAAACAAATTCCAGATAGGCAAAAGCTGAGAGAATTTACCTCCCACAAACCACTGCTACAGTGTATTTTGGAGGAATTGCTATAGATGGAAGTGTTCCTAAGCTTTAATACCTGTCACTAGAGTAATAAAACCACAGTAAAGAAAGAAGAACAGCTAATTAGTAAGAAAATGCAAAAAAAATAAACTATCCCCAAAGTCAATCAAGGGATAGACAAACAGTACAGAACATGATACCTAATATATAAAGAATGGAGGAAAAAAAAAAACAACCTTTAGATTGTGTTTGTAATAGCATATTAAGTGAGTTAAGTTAGACTCTTAGATACTAAGGAAGTTAACCTTGAACCTTTGGTAACCACAAATCTAAAGCCTGCAATGCTAATAAGTACATACCTATCGATAATCACCCTAAATGTAAATGGACTGAATGCACCAATCAAAAGACATAGAGTCACTGAATGGATAAAAAAACAAGACCCATCTATATGCTGCCTACAAGAGACTCACTTTAAACCCAAAGATATACACAGACTAAAAGTGAAGGGATGGAAAAAGATATTTCATGCAACTAATAGGGAGAAAAAAATCAGGAGTTGCAGTACTTGTATCAGACAAAATAGATTCAAAACAAAGAAAGTCACAAGAGATAAAGAAGGACATTACATAATGATAAAAGGGTCAATCCAACAAGAAGATACAACTATTATAAATATCTATGTGCCCAACCCAGGAGCACCTACATATGTGAAACAAATACTAACAGAATTAAAAGGAGAAATAGAATGCAATGCATTCATTCTAGGAGACTTCAACACTCACTCTGAAGCACAGATCAACCAGACAGAAAATAAGTGAGGAGACAGAGGCACTGAACAACACAATATAACAGATGGACCTAACAGACATCTACAGACCTCTATACCCAAAAGCAGCAGAATACACATTCTTCTCAAGTGCACCTGGAACATTTTCAAGAATAGATCATATACTAGGCTGCAAAAAGAGCCTTGGTAAATTTTAAAAGATTATAATTGTACCAACCAGTTTCTCAGACCACAAAGGTATGAAACTAGAAATAAATTATGCAAAGAAAATGAAAAATCCCACAAACACATGAAGGCTTCACAACATGCTTCTAAATAACCAATAGATAAACGACCAAATAAAAACAGGAATCAAGCAATATATGGAGACAAATGAGAACAATAATTCAACACTGCAAAATCTGTGGGATTCAGCGAAGGCCATGGTAAAAGGAAAGTATATTGCAATACATGCCTACCTCAGGAAAGAAGAACAATCCTATATGAGCAGTCTAAATGCACAATTAACGAAACTAGAAAAAGAAGAACAACTGAGGCCCAAAGTCAGTAGAAGGAGGGACATAATAAAGATAAGAGCAGAAATAAATAAAATAAAGAAGAATAAAACAATAGAAAGGATCAATGAAATCAGGAGCTGGTTCTATGAGAAAATAAATAAAATACATAAACCGCTAGCCAGACGTATTAAGAAAAAAAGAGAGTCTACTCACATAAACAGAACCAGAAATGAGAAAGGAAAAATCACAACGGACACCACAGAAATACAAAAAATTATTAGAGAATACTATGAAAAATTATATGCCAACAAACTCGATAACTTGAAGAAATGGACAACATTCTAGAAAAATACAATGTTCCAAGGCTGACCCAGAAAGAAACAGAAAATCTGAACAGACCAATTACCAGCAATGAAATTGAACTGGTAATCAAAACCTACTGAAGAACAAAACACCTGGACCAGATGGCTTCACCGCTGAATTTTATCAAACATTTAGTGACGACCTAATACCCATCTACTTAAAGTTTTCCAAAGAGTAGAAGAAAAGGAAATACTTCCAAACTCATTTTATGAGGCCAGCATCACTATAATACCAAAACCAGGCAAAGACACCACAAAAAAAGAAAATTACAGACCAATATCCCTGATGAACACAGATGCAAAAATACTCAACAAAATATTAGCAAACCGAATTCAAAAATACATCAAAAAGATCATCAATCATGATCAAGTGGGATTCATCTCAGGGATGCAAGGATGGTACAACATTTGAAAACCCATCAACATCATCCACCACATCAACAAAAAGGACAAAAACCACATGATCATCTCCATAGATGCTGAAAAAGCTCTCGATAAAATTCAACATTCATTCATGATAAAACTCTCAACAAAATGGGTATAGAGGGCAAGTATCTCAATATAATAAAGGCCATATATGACAAACTGACAGCCAACATTATACTTAATAGCGAGAAGCTGAAAGCTTTTCCTTTAAGATCGTGAACAAGACAAGGATGCCCACTCTCCCCACTTCTATTCAACTTAGTTCTGGATGTCCTAGCCACGGCAATCAGACACCACTAAGGAATAAAAGGCATCCAGATAAGCAAGAAAGAAGTTAAACTCTCCCTGTTTGCAGGTGACATGATATTGTAGATAAAAAACTCTAAAGAATCTACTCCAAATCTACTAGATCTAATATCTGAATTCAGCAAAGTTGCAGGATACAAAACTAATACGCAGAAATCTGTGACATTCCTATACACTAACAATGAACTAGCAGAGAGAGAAATCAGGAAAACAATTCCATTCACAGTTGCATCAAAAAGAATAAAATACATAGGAATAAACCTAACCCAGGAAGTGAAAGACCTATACTCTGAAAACTACAAGACACTCATGAGAAAAATTAAAGAAGATACCAATAAATGGAAACACACCCTGTGCTCATGGATAGGAAGAATTAATATTGTCAAAATGGCCATCCTGCCTAAAGCAATCTACAGATTCCATGCAATTCCTATCAAAATACCAACAGCATTCTTCAACGAACTAGAGAAAATCATTCTAAAATTCATATGGAACCACAAAAGACCCCGAATAGCCAAAGCAATCCTGAGAAGGAAGAATAAAGCTGGGGGGATTATCCTCCCTCACTTCAAGCTCTACTACAGAGGCACAGTACTCAAGACAATTTGGTACTGGCACAAGAACAGACCCATAGACCAATGGAATAGACTAGAGAGCCCTGATATAAACACAAGCATATATGGTCAATTAATATATGATAAAGGAGCCATGGACATACAATGGGGAAATGACAGCCTCTTCAGCAGCTGGTGTTGGCAAAACTGGACAGCTACATGGAGGAGAATGAAACTGGATTACTGTTTAACCCCATACACAAAAGTAAACTCAAAATAGATCAAGGAAAAGTCATGAAACCATAAAATTCTTAGAAGACAATATAGGCAAAAATCTCCTGAATATAAGCATGAGCAACTTCTTCCTGAACGCATCTCCTCAAGCAATGGAAACAAAAGCAAAAATGAACTCACGGGACTACATCAAACTAAAAAGTTTCTGTACAGCAAAGGACACCATCAACAGAACAAAAAGGCATCCTACAGTATGGGAGAATATATTTGTAAATGACATATCCTACAAGGGGTTAACATCCAAAATATATAAAGAACTTACAACCCTCTACACCTAAAAAGCAAATAACCTGATTAAAAAATGGGCAGAGGATATGAACAGACAGTTCTCCAAAGAAGAAATTCAGATGGCCAACAGACACATGAAAAGATGCTCCACATCACTAATCATCAGGGAAATGCAAATTGAAACCACAATGAGAAATCACCTCACACCAGTAAGGATGGCCAGCATCCAAAAGACTAAGAACAACAAATGCTGGTGAGGATGTGGAGAAAGGGGAACCCTCCTGCACTGCTGGTGAGAATGTGAGCTAGTTAACCATTGTGGAAAGCAGTATGGAAGTTCCTCAAAAAACTCAAATTAGAAATGCCATTTGACCCGGCAATCCCACTTCTTGGAACTTACCCAAAGAATACAACGTCTAAGATTCAAAAAGACATATGCACCTCTATGTTTATTGCAGCACTTTTTATAATAGCCAAGATATGGAAGCAACCTAAGTGTCTATCAGTAGATGAATGGATAAAGAAGAGGTGGTACATATACACAATGGAATACCATATTCAGCCATAAGAAATAAACAAATCCTACCATTTGCAACAACATGGATGGAGCTGGAGGGTATTATGCTCAGTGAAATAAGCCAGGTGGAGAAAGACAAGTGCCAAATGATTTCCCTCATTTGTGGAGTATAACAACGAAGCAAAACTGAAGGAACAAAATAGCAGCAGACTCAGAGACTCCAAGAAGGAACTAGTGGTTACCAGAGGGGAGGGATGTGGGAGGGTGAGTGGGGAGGGTGAGAGAAGGGGATTGAGGGGTATTTTGTTTAGTACACATGGATTGGGGGATCACGGGGAAAACAGTGTAGCACAAAGAAGTCATATAGTGAATCTGTGGCATCTTACTACACTGATGGACAGTGACTGCATTGGGGTACAGGTGGGGACTTGATAGTATGGGTAAATGTAGTGACCACATTGTTTTTTCATGTGAAACCTTCATAAGAGTGTATATCAATAAAACCTTAATAAAAAAAAGAGTAAACAAATCATTTGGGTGGTCGAGTAGGTTTTTTTTAAGTTTTAACTTTTAAAAACTACTTTCAATCAGCATCACAGATTTGTAAATTCACCGTAATGTTTGCATCTCAACCACTTACATAGTGTGGTATAGCTAAAAGAGCATGACTTTAGAAAGTTAGATAAAACTGGGCTTGAAATTATCTTGGTTATTTCCTATGTGTGACCCCAGGTAAGTCATTCCTTTTAGTTTCTTACCTGTAAAATAGGGATAATGATACTTACTTCACAGGATTATTATGAGAACTGTATAAATAAATTATGTAAAAGCACCTTGCACATAGCAAGTACCAAATGAATGTTAGTTTCTTTCCCTCAAATAGTATATTCAAAATTTTTTCAAGGATTTGTATAGCCCTTTTCCTGATTTTAACTTTGTCATGCTGAAGAAGCATGGAATTCTATTTATTATTTAATAAAGTTAAAGTTTTGCTTATATTTTGTTTTCTATATATGACTAATTAAAAGTCTCAAATCAACGAGTGGCTAAAGGTCTTTTTAAAAACATTAATCAGAGAGATTAAATAATTGATGATTTGTACCTCATAGAATATACATTGCCTGTCTTGATTTACACATGACTTTTTGAAAATGACATAGACCTCATGAGTGGGCATAATGCCCTATAAACAGATGGATGTGAATGCTCAGGTGCCAGAAATCCAGCCAGGCCGCAGTTCTTGTAATTGGTCATCTGTTCCTAGTAATAATTAAATCTATCAAAAATATAAAATAAATTCTGAAATACAAGAATGTTCATTCAATCTTGAGCAAGAATTTGTAAATATTTCATCTTTAAGTATTTCTGGTACCCTTTAAACTATCAATGTGCATCTCATGTTGATAATACGGTTATAGCTGAATATCAATCTAAGCTGTCAGTTTATAGTAATAATTCTGCTTTTCCAGCTTGTCTTTCTAGTTTCAATTCAGCAGTCGTTCCTTAAATCAACAGGCAGAGATTTCTTAATTATGTTTATGTTATATATATTTATATTTAATAGTACTTGTAATAGAGAGAAACTGAAAAATGTACAATTTATTCAGTGGCTAAATTATGCTTTATCCAAACTATACTACACCGGCTGTAATATTATGCGGTAAGAGAATATTTAAAGAAATGGGAAATGATCATAATATTTTACTATGAAAATATATAACACAACTGATTATAAAAATAATATTTCAATCAATAATGAATAAATAGATTTGGGAGTCTCTTTATTCTATATTCAGAATCTGACCATTTCTCATCACCTCCTCTGCTATTGCTCTGGTCCAAGTCATCATCTCTTTTCACCTGGACTATTGCTATAACAATCTGTCTGGCCTTCCTGCTTCTGCTTCTTGCCCCACTTCAGTCAGATCTTAAGAAAACAGACAATGTCACCCTCTGCTCCAAATCCTCCAATTATCTCATTCAGAGTAAGTTACCAAAATAGCTTACAGTGAGCTATGTGATTGAAACCTGTACCCTTTTCCATATAACTGTTCGACTGAATTGTTGCAGTAGACCCCTAGGATTTCCATTATTTGTCTGACACTTATATAGGGGACCAGTTTCATGGGCATGCAACCTAGGCAGGAGCATAGGGCTCTGTACTTAGTTGTATTATCAGATAAGTAACTACTCAATACATTTTTTAAAGTAAGGATCACTTGACTTTAAGATCATATATAGAACAAGCAAATTTCCATGGAGAATGTGTATAGGTGGAGGGAAGGTAGGGTGAGAAGAAATATGGCAACAAAAAATTCTGGGGAACTTGAAGTCAGTATGGATGGCTCAATCTCTCCATTACCTACAGTTGTGAACTTAAAAGTTCACATGAAGCTGCAGCTCTGTCCAAAGCTAATGGGTCAATGTTGTCCTTTGTTGGGAAAAACTTAAGGAGCACAATGCTCATAGCTCATGTTACTTTGCATCAGGTTAATTGGCTAATCCTTCTCCAACTTTCTACAATAGTTTTAGTCAAAGTGGTTGGGTCCCTAGGCTTTGACAACTTGTGCAGTATCCAATTTCTCTAAGATTGGAGTCTGTCTCTCCCCATCCCCAGTTTCCTCTGGAATTGGAGTATTCTTGCAGGAAAGAAAGTACTACTCAGGAATGAAGACTGAAAGTGAGTAAGGAGTAGGTATCAAGGACTGATTTTCCTAAGGATTTCTTAGACACAACTGATTCTGACATACGATCTAGTTTATCATCAGTGGCTAAGAATATGGGTACTTGGGTAGAACCAGGGAACATGTTACCTTAGTTATTCACAGATTAAGTCTATCAGACAGCAGGGTTCATATGGCTAGTTTTAAAATACAACGCTCATATTTTAACAGCCAGAATGTTTCCACTGCTATATTTAATACTGGTACAGATTAAAGGGGGGCGGGGAATTAGAATGATTTTATTTGCTTATCTTTTGGATCACCAGACTGTCTTGATATAAAAGCAACAACATTTTGATGTCAATGTGAAACAAAAACATTTGGGAGCTAAACTTTATTTCTACCTAATACTCTTCGTGATCAACTTTTTGTATCTAAAAGCTGGTGACTGCCAGTTTGGCTACACAATTTTTCAGGGAACAGAATCCCTCTGCCACAGAGAAAGGAGGAACGGCGGGAAGCCTGACTCCTCCTCCCTAGCTCAGGGAGGCGTACTGCATAAACACTCTCAGACTCAAAGAGACTCCAGCTTTAATATATTATATCTTCATATACTTTACTATGTATTATGTATATATATATATATACACACATACACACAATATTCACACTTCTGGCACTTATAGCCAACTAGATGTGTGGGTTTTTCCCCTATGTTAAGCAATTCTCCAATTCTCTGCAGACCCTAGCTGGTGTCCTTTAATTCAATTCTGACACCGTCTATCTGGAGACAGCATCAGATCCCACAGATTAAGGACTCAGTCCCACAAAAATACCCACACTTTAGACACCAAACCCAAGTCCAGGTTGTGTCCTGTGCTTCTGACCAACTAGCTATAAATCAGAGGTTCCCACAACCCTTGCTCAGATTGCATAATTTGCTAGACTGGCTCACAGAACTCAAGAAAACTTACTGGGGTATCAGTTCATTATAAAATGATATTGTTAAAAACAAAATCATCAAAGTAAATCAAACAGGCTTTATTAAGAAATTCATTAATTGGGCAGCATTCCCTCTGGCAAGTATAGAGAGGCTTGGTAGGGCTACAGAAAGGGAGAAGTTTTTAAAGGCAGGACAAGGAAGTCATAAACAAACAAACAAAAAAGATTATTTCTGGTGTGATCACCTTCATCTGGGGACAAACAGGTCTTATTAGGTGGATTTCTCTGGAGGATGGAGAGGACACATGTGACATTATCTGATTGATGCTGACTGGAAAATTCCTGACCATCTACATTTCTGGGGGAGGTTGAAACTGCAATTAAATTAGGTATTGAGCCCTGGTTGGTGACTTGGCCTAGCAGAAGTGACACCGTGTTGGACCTGTGTGCTCCTTCTTAACAACATATAACTCAGGAAAAGCCACGTGGAAGAGATGACGGGAAGGTAAGGCACGGAAGGGGCTTGGAGCTTCCATGTCCTCCCCACGTACACCACCCTCCCAGCAACTCCATGTTTACCAACCCAAATGCTCACTGAACCCTGTCCTTTTGAGTTTTTATGGAGGGGTCATTACAGTAGGCACGATTGATGAAATCATTTGTCATTGGTGATTGCTTCAATCTCCAGCCCCTTTCCTCTCTACGGAGGTTGAGGGGTGGGGCTAAAAGCTCCAATCCACTACGGTTTAGTTGGTTCCTCTGGCAACCAGCCCCCAAACCTTACAGCTTTCCAAGTCACAGTATTAACATAAACCCAGGTGTGGATGACAGGGGTTTACTATGAATAACAAGAACCTTTATTTCTCTCATCACTTAGGAAACTGAAAGGGTTTTAGGAGTTCTGTGCCAGGAATGGGGATGAAAACCAAATATGTATTTCTTATTAAAAATCACAGCATAACAATAGTATAATATAACTTTGAGTCATACAAATTGCACCAACTGAGAAAAAAATGCTAGTGAACAGTTAAATTTGTGAAGAGTCATTACGCTACATGATAAGCACTGGATTTTTATCCTTGGAAAAATGTGATTTAATTTTGGACGCTAATACAGACACAAGGCAGCATATACTGTTAAATAAACTTAGTTGTAAAAAGTTTTTTTAACAAATCAAACATTACTTTCATGTTAGTAAAAGAAGTATGCAAAATGTTTACATTTATGTAACATTTGTGACCTTTTTAGTAAAAGATACTGTATCTAAAGTCACAGAAAGTTGTGTTACTCAATATTGATCCAACAGTACAAACCAAAGAGGTGAAATGTAATTTTGTCCTTAAAGAATTAAAACAAAGGAATT
This sequence comes from Phataginus tricuspis, assembly GCA_029783875.1. Lineage (NCBI taxonomy): Eukaryota > Metazoa > Chordata > Mammalia > Pholidota > Manidae > Phataginus > Phataginus tricuspis. The sequence continues at coordinate 520,554 of JAQQAC010008719.1, forward strand.
TGAAAATGGAAAAGAAATATAGTTACTATATCTCTATGGCTAGTTGTAACTGTCTAGTTACGTTTTTAAAAAGTCATGTCTTAGAAACAAAGGTTAGAAGATTTTACTTAACTTTGCAGAATAACAGATATTGTATGTAAATTGTTGAGGGTGACTTTAAACAAATTTGTAATAAAGTTACCAATATCTGGAAAACAGAATGAAGCAAAAATAAGATAAAGATTCTAAATTATAGTTTTATTCAATGATCTCCTAAGTCCATTTTTCTTACTCATGCCAACAAATTATGCTTATTAGTCTTATACTCAATTTATAGCATGAACTGCCATGTTTTCCAATTTCTTAAATTATTTTCGATTTCTAAGAAAAATTTGAGAACACCATTACCTTTGAAGAAGAATATAGTATACTTGTTGTATGACCTTTATGTGCCAGTATATATATATATAAAATGTTACTTTTCAGTACTTTTTTAAATGGTAGTACTCCATAATCTCAGATGAAAAAATTTTACCTATTGTAGTCACTATCTTTCAAGAAAACAAAAAAGATTCACACCTTCCAGTAGTTATATATAATGATGGTATATCACATCCACTCTATTTTTTATAAGCTAAAAATATAAGTCTTGAAAAAAAGGGTGAAACTTTTTTGGAGGCAAAAGCATACATATATGTATGTGTGTATGTATGTACATATGTATGTATATATATGTCAGTGAGAGCTGTTGCCTCAGATAGGCACTTGGCTAATTCTGTCTAAAAGTGTTGGCTCTCGTCTTACCTCATTGAGACCCACCCTGACCAGCCTATTTACTAATGAAACCTATCCTCCTACTATTTATAATCTCTTTCTCTGGTCTACTTTCTCTCCAATAGCACAAATCACCTTCCAACACAGTATATAATTTATTTGTTATGTTTATTATTTATTGTGTCTTTTTCTACTAGAATGCAATCTCCACATAGTCAGGGATCTTTCTTGGTTTCATTTACTGACATATGGCAAGAGCCTAGAATAAAGCCTGGAACATAGCACCCACCCAATAAAAATCTGTTGAATTAAAATGAAGTGAAATGAATAAGACCAGAAGCAACAAAAAAATCAGTTTCTATGAAGATATAAGTGTATACTATGCTACTTTTTGTAAAGACAAATTAACTTTCTTGGATGGTGCTGTTGATAATATAAATGTATTTTTTTTAATTTATTTTAAAGAAATAGTAAACTCATAGTTTGACACCTAAATCACATGTCTATCAAATGAACTTGATGCAACCTCATTCCCTGCAGATTTCTTGCTCAAATGTTACCTCCTTAGAGAAGTCTTCACCCACCACCTGATCTAAAATAGCACCCCATCCTCTTATCACTCTTACCTTGCTTCACCTCCTTTATAATTATTATGATGGCATAATATTGTTGAATATTTGTTTATTGTCTATCTCCTCCAGGGAAACAAGGACCTTACCTGCCTTCCATAACCACTCTATTTCCCTGTGTTTAGATCAGTGCCTGGCACATAGTAAATATTTGTCAGCATGAAAGTACTGGGCATTTGCATGCACTCATGTTGTTCTTCATATGAGAATGATCCAATTGTTTGTCTCCAGATCTAAAGTTGATAAGCAATCACTTGTATTTTTTTATTCTCTAATAAACAAGCAAACAAAAGTTCTTCATGCTTTCTATCATATCAAGTGAGGTGGTTAAAAGGTCTGAACATATATATACATTAGGTATTTTTTCACCAAATATCTATGAAATCCAATACTGACCTGAAAGATTATATTTGAAATCATGTTAAATAAGTTTTATATTTACTCTTTGCTTTTTCTGCATGAAACTGTATTTTTATTGAATTAGAAATAGACACTGATCTAAAATTCTATGAAATTCCATTTGATTAAAAAATTTAAGCAAGGCCAATGCAAAAGTAGAGTTCAGACTCTTGCTCTTTAATTCTACTTTTCTGTTTAAAATCTGGACTGGGTGATAATAGCACAGGATTGAACATTGCTGCTTGTGAGTGACAATATCAGGGTTGAATGATGTAGCTGTCTTTGTAATGGGTGACAAATGCAAAAAGAAGTACAGGACTTTAAAAAATATGATTCTGTGAAGGGCATTCTGTACTTTGTTCCAACTGGGCCCCAGAATCTTCACCAAAACTGTCAGCTGTGGATACACCTCTAATATACTTGCAACGATGTTTTAAATTTCAGAACTTCAAAGTTCATAAAAGAAATTGAAGACAAACTACAGCAACTACACCTTGACATGAACTTATATATAGAACTTAAGCATAAATGTTCTAAAGTATTTCTTTATAAAAATGTTTCAAACTGTTGAAGAATATAAACAAAAAAGTCCTTACTTTTTTCAATCACCATCCCCCAAAATACCAGGTAGAACTTCCCTTTTATCAGAGTGGTGGCTCATTTAATCTTACATATATATTCTATGATTTTCAGCCACTTTCTCAGATCAGTCACAATCTCAGATTGATTTTATTAACTCAAAAGCTTCACTCTCCACCCAACTCAAAACTCTTCTCCCTTTCTCCTACCACCTACCCATCTCCAGTACAGGTGAAGTTCTAGTGACTTGGAGGTGGTGGTGGAAATGTGGCTCCCAGACACTTGCTTCTCCTCCCTCTTCTAGGTTTACTCCTCTTCATTGGTGGGCAGAGGGAAGGAAGAAAGAAAAGGGCAGATGCTTCCTTAATTTGACTGGTGAGGATGCGATCTTCATTGACTGGATGCGTGGTAACCTTTGTGTGACAATGTTCAAAAGCTGGGTCTCCAGTGAGGCTTCTTTGAGGGAGCCTGCCGGGGTTTACCACTACCCAGCTTTCCTGATGGTGGCTATCTGGACCTCTATCATTGCTCTTGCTGCAGTGGCTCCCTCTTGCTGTGGCTAACCCTCCTACTGATAAAATGGCTCAGACCCACTTAACCTTCTCTGGCCCATGGGAAATTCCATATATTCTCACCACACTAAATGATTGGGATGGAGGGTACTTCCCTGCTGCCCTGGCCTTTCTTAGTCTATCAGAATTAAAATTCTCTATCCTCTACTCAGTTCCAAGAGATCAGCAAGTCTTATGGCCAAGAAAAAATCCAACAGAGAAAATTAATGTGTCTCCCTTTCTTTTATAAATCAAATCTTTTTAGAAGTGATTCTTTTCAAGCACCTCAACCACAACTACATGTTGGAAACAGCTTGTCCACAAATACTGCTTTGTCCAACAGGCCTCCTTTTTCTCTCTCATTTTTTTTGACTAGGAGTGGATAAGAGTGGTGGTGGCGATGGTGATAGGGCTGGTTGTGACACTATTCAGTTAATGCTGCATGGTTATTTTAATTTATAGTGTGGAACATGAGATGCATTTTATTTTCAGCCTTGGGGCATAATTATAATTATAGGGCAATGGGGAAGTTCCCATTCAATGTATTATATGTTTACAAAAAATATTCAGCTATAACCATAGTATTATTTTGATATTAAATGTCGGCCAGTCCTTGCTTAGGGTATTGTTAAGCCTTAGTCTTAGACATGTAAGATAAATAATCTCTTATCTAGTTGTGTTCAAAACATTTGTGATATCCAATTCACATCCCATGTCAATTCCTTACAACACAGTTGATGGTAGAGAATCCTCAATTGTTGTTTACAGGAATCCAAAATTTAGCCTTCCAAGTACAGTATTTTCTTAAATGTAATTAGATAGTTCATGGTTTTGTGAGGTACTAATTGAAGTTTTCAATAAAAAGAGAAAGTACTTAGTACATTAGTATATTAAAAATCCTAGCAAATGTTGCAATAATGAAACTTCTTTTATTTGGTTCAAGTCAGTATTTCCTATGCTTAGTTTACAACTGAATCCTTCCTTTTTTTTAACAGTACTTACCAGTATCCCATGGAACTAGTCTGAAAAACCCAGTTTGGATCCTTTCACCCTCCCTCCCTTTTCCTTTTTGTAATTTTTGCTTCCGTAAGGAACTACACAGATCCATGCAAGTTTTTCATCAACTTAAAGTATAATAAATGTCTGCTTTTGGTTCACTCTCCTTTTCTCTGCTAGTATAGTAAGAGGTTTCTTTTTGTCTTGTTTTTTAAACTAAGATTCCCTGGCTTTCAAAAACCAGGAAAATTAGCTTTTTGGATGAGGCTAAGGTCTTCTCATTTAGAAATCTTATGTCTTATGATTTTTGTTTGACACTATCAAATATCTCCTCAGTGGCAGCTGCTGAGTTTTAAAGTAATCAATTTGCTGTTTCTCTGGGTTGCACCATTCTACTGTTCTATGCCCTTTTAAGTGGGTTATGCTTATGAAGAGTTATTTCCTAACTGTAGGCTGCTTCTTAAAAAGAGGGTGTGGGGAGGAGAGTCAGCATATGAGAAACAAATACTAACAGAGTGAAGGAGGAAATAGACAGCAATGCAATTATTTTAGGAGACTTTAACACACCACTCACTCCAAACGATAGATCAACCAGGCAGAGGATAAGTAAAGACACAGAGGCACTGAAAACACACTAGAACAGATGGACCTAACAGATATCTACAGAACTCTGCACCCAAAAGCAGCAGGATACACATTCTTCTCAAGTGCACATGGAACATTTTCCAGAATAGACCACATACTAGGCCACAAAAAGAACCTCAGTAAATTCAAAAATATTGAAATCCTACCAACCAACTTCTCAGATCACAAAGGTATAAAACTAGAAGTAAATTTTAGAAAGAAATCAAAAAGGTTCACAAATCCATGGAGACTTAACAACATTCTCCTAATGAATCAATGGGTTAACGACCAAATCAAAACAGAAATCAAAGAATATATGGAGACTAATGACAACAACAACACAAAGCCACAACTTCTGTGGGACGCAGCAAAGGCAGTTCTAAGAGGAAAGTATATTGCAATCCAGGCCTATTTAAAGAAGGAAGAACATTCCCAAATGAACAGTCTAAAGACACAATTATTGAAATTGGAAAAAGATGAACAAATGAGGCCCAAAGTCACCAGAAGGAGAGACATAACAAAGATCAGAGAAGAAATAAATAAAATTGAGAAGAATAAAACAATAGAAAAAATCAATGAAACCAAAAGTTGGTTCTTTGAAAAAATAAACAAAATAGATAAACCCCTAGCCAGACTCATTAAGAGAAAAAGAGAATTTACACACATAAACAGAATCACAAATGAGAAAGGAAAAATAACGATGGACCCCACAGAAATACAAAGAATTATAAGAGAATATTATGAGCATCTATATGTTAACAAGCTCCAAAACCTAGAAGAAATGGACAACTTCTTAGAAAAATGCAGCCTTCCAAGACTCACCAAGCAGGAAACAGAAAAACTAAACAGACCAATCACCAGCAATGAAATTGAATCGGTAATCAAAAAACTATCCAAGAACAAAACCCCAGACCTGATGGATTCACCTCTGAATTCTACCAGACATATAGAGAAGAAATAACACCCATTCTCCTTAAACTTTTCCAAAAAATAGAAGAGGAGGGAATACTTCCAAACTCTTTCTATGAAGCCAGCATCACTCTAATACCAAAACCGGGCAAAGACCTCACCAAAAAAGAAAATTACAGACCAATATCCCTGATGAACGTAGATGCAAAAATACTCAACAAAATATTAGCAAACAGAATTCAAAAATACATCAAGAGGATCATACACCATGATCAAGTGGGATTCATCCCAGGGATGCAAGGATGGTACAACATTCGAAAATCCATCAACATCATCCATCACATCAATAAAAAGAAGAACAAAAACCACATGATCATCTCCATAGATGCTGAAAAAGCATTTGACAAATTCAGCATCCATTCATGATTAAAACTCTCAACAGAATGGGTATAGATGGCAAGTACCTCAACATCATAAAGGCTATATATGACAAACCCACAGCTAACATCATACTTAATAGCGAGAAGTTGAAAGCTTTTCATCTAAGATCAGGAACAAGACAGGGATGCCCACTCTCTCCACTGTTATTCAACATAGTACTGGAGGTCCTAGCCACGGCAATCAGACAAAACAAAGATATACAAGGCATTCAGAATGGTAAAGAAGAAGTCAAATTGTCACTATCTGCAGATGACATGATATTGTACATAAAAAAACCATGAAGACGCCACTCCAAAACTACTAGAACTAATATCTGAATTCAGCAATGTTGCAGGATATAAAATTAACACACAGAAATCTGTTGCTTTCCTATACACTAATGATGAACTAACAGAGAAATCAGAAAAACAATTCCATTCACAATTGCATCAAAAAGAATAAAATACCTAGGAATAAACGTAACGAAGGATGTAAAAGACCTGTACTCTGAAAACTACAAGACACTCTTAGGAGAAATTAAGGAAGACACTAACAAATGGAAATGCAACCCATGCTCTTGGCTAGGAAGAATAAATATTGTCAAAATGGCTATACTACCTGAAGCAATATACAGATTCAATGCAATCCCTATCAAACTACCAACAGCTTTCTTCAATGAACTGGAACAAATAATTCTAAAATTCATATGGAAACAGAAAAGACCCCGAATAGCCAAAGCAATCCCGAGAAGGAGGAATCAAACAGGGGGAATTACGCTCCCTGACTTCAAGCTCTACTACAAAGCCACAGTAATCAAGACAATTTGGTATTGGCACAAAAACAGACCCACAGACTAGTGGAACAGAATAGAAAATCCAAATATTAACCCAAACACCTACAGTCAATTAATATTTGATAAAGGAGCCTTGGATATACAATGGGGAGATGACAGCCTCTTCAGCAGCTGGTGTTGGAAAAACTGGACAGCTACATGTAAGAGAATGAAACTGGACTACTGTCTAGTCCCATACACAAAGGTAAACTCAAGGTGGATCAAAGACCTGAATGTAAGTCATGAAATCATAAAACTCTTAGAAAAAAACATAGGCAAAAATCTCTTGGACATAAACATGAGCGACTTCTTCATGAACATATCCCACCGGGCAAGGGAAATAAAAGCAAAAATAAACAAGTGGGACTATGTCAAGTTGAAAAGCTTCTGTACAGCAAAGGACACCATCAGTAGAACAAAAAGACATCCTACAATATGGGAAAATATATTCATAAATGATGCATCTGATAAGGGGTTGACATCCAAAATATACAAAGAACTCATGCACCTTAACAAACAAAAAGCAAATAATCCAATTAAGAAATGGACAGAGGACATGAATAGACACTTCTCTAAAGAAGAAATTCAGATGGCCAACAGGCACATGAAAAGATGCTCCACATCGCTAATCATCAGAGAAATGCAAATTAAAACCACAATGAGATATCACCTCACACCAGTGAGGATGGCCAACATCCAAAACACAAACAACAACAAATGTTGGTGAAGATGTGGAGAAAAGGGAACCCTCCTACACTGCTGGTGGGAATGCAAATTAGTTCAACCATTGTGGAAAGCAGTATGGAGGTTCCTCAAAAATCTCAAAATAGAAATACCATTTGACCCAGGAATCCCACTCCTAGGAATTTACCCTAAGAATGCAGCAGCCCAGTTTCAATAAGTTTATTGCAGCACTATTTACAATAGCGAAGAAATGGAAGCAACCTAAGTGTCCATCAGTAGATGAATGGATTAAGAAGATGTGGTACATATACACAATGGAATATTATTCAGCCATAAGGAAAAAACAAATCCTACCATTTGCAACAACATGGATGGAGCTAGAGGGTTTTTATGCTCAGTGAAATAAGCCAAGCTGAAAAAGACAAGTATCAAATGATTTCACTCATATGTGGAGTATAAGAACAAAGAAAAAAACTGAAGGAACAAAACAGCAGCAGACTCACAGAACCTAAGAACGGACTAACAGTTACCAAAGGGAAAGACACTCAGGAAGAAGGGCAGGAAGGGAGGGATAAGAGGGTAAAAGGGGCATTACGATTAGGAGACATAAGGTGGGGGGGCACGGGGAGGACTGTACAACTCAGAGAAGACAAGTAGTGATTCTCATCTCACTACACTGATGGACAGTAACTGTAATAGGGTTGGTGGGGGGGACCTGATGTAGGGGGTAGTTTAATCACCACAATATTGCTCATGTAATTGTAGGTTAATGATACCAAAATAAATTGTAAAAAATAAATAAATAAATAAATAAATAAAAATAAAAAGTATGGTCACTATAAAAAAAAATCCACACCACCAAAAAAAAAAAATATTGAAGACATAAATAAATAAAATAAAAAGAGGGTGTGGGGATAATATTCCTTCAGCACCACCATAGGTATACACGACTCAAAGGTATAGCAGATGTAGCTACTTTTAAAAACTAGAAGCGAATAGGACCAACTTTACTCATACTGATGAAATACAAGTGTTAGATGAAATACAGTATTTACCTCTATTCTGGGCAGTGTTTTTAAAACACCTTAATTTATAATAACTAAATATTCTAGTTTCTTCATATATAGTTGAACACCATATTAAAAATGTAAAGTTGTTTGAGAATTACTGTGAATATTTAGTAACTATATTTTTATAAACAATGTCTTTAAAATGATGAGCCTTTTAAAATCCTTACAGTAATTGTGGAGGGATGCCGTCACAGCAACTGAAAAAGACTAGTTAATTTATTTTAAAACACCCATTACTTAAAAAAAAAATACTTACAGTAGTAAAATAAAATTCACTAGTTGATGCTATGAAATGTTGTTACTTGTTTCACTTTCTTACCTTACCTAATTTATTTTTACTTCTCAACAGAAAATGTGTAACAGCCAGCTAGCACATTTATGTTTGCAATGTTTTTTTTTAATGGCCATTTATATAGTCCATCATTTTTTCCATTTTCTTTCAGATGCTCCCAATAATTGTTTCTCTATTTAAAATTCTTAGATTAGATGTGGTATTTCACATGAAAATATTATCATACCAACTACTATTTGAGTTTGGTTTATTCCATACAATATGCTAAATAAACATTTACACAGACCATCTCATAAAATTTTTAATAAGCATGGTAATATTTCCGCATACAGAACTTTTCAAGTTATAAAACCAAGGCATGGAGATCTTAAGCATCTTGCTGAAGGGCACTCAGCTTCCATGTGTTCTAGTTGGGTAAAATTCCACGTCTGATAAATTCTAAAATGCCAAGATCTTACACTTTGCTTCTCAGATCCCTTGTGATTCACTCACATGTTCATGAGTATCTGTGATTTCTCATCAAAAACCTTTATTTTGAAATTTCATTTCAAAAATAATTTTAAAATTAATATAATTTGGATCATAGGAAAGATCACCATATAAATACATACTTTCAACTGATTTGAATGCCATGTTTTTTGCTTGTGTTTATAACTGAGTTGGAGCCAAGCTATGAAACTTATATTACCCTGGGCTACATGAAAGAACAGAAACAAGTTAATGATGTATACATGCCAGGTAAAGGTCAAATATTGTGACTGACTGCTTCTGGAACAAAGGTTAAAAAAAAAAATAGAAGACACTGATGGGAAAATTGAGTTATATAGCAATATAGTTTATCCCAAATTAAAACAAATCTGTGCTATAGTAATTTCCAATGATGATTTAGGCTTAGCAAAACAATATTTCTTGTTACATTAGTGTTATTAATTTAAAATATTTAGTTTAATTTCTATTTCTTTCCAGTTTACTAAGTTAAAAAAGAGCTATCAGTATAGGTTTACACCAAATTTTCTATTTGCAGATAGCACATAATAGGGTAACTTTATAGTAAAAATAACTTATCACATGGGGTAAACACAACAATTCTTACAAGGTATTCCTGTATTATTCAAGATGGATTAACAGTACTATATAATCTGTATGGCTGGTGCATAATAGGAACTTGATAAATGTTAGTTGAATTAGAATTTTAATTATCTATCTACGTTCTCCACATTTATTTATTTGATAGACTAAGCCAAACTATCCCAGAGTTACTTTCTTCCTCTTAGTAAATGCACTGAACTCACAGTGAGGAGTTTTAGTGTTTTTTAAGACTTTTTGTTTTCACTAGGGACCCCTTAGAGAATCTTATGAAATCTATGGACCCTCTCCCTGGAAAAATTTATAAAAATATTATACATAATACAAAAAAATGCACAGACTTTTAAAAAAAGAAGAACTCTGAAGTTAGAAATAAGCTGTGTAATGCAATGCAACTTCTGAAAACCTTCATTTCCTCACCTGTAAACTGAAAAAGCCACCTACCTCCTGTTAGTGCAGACTGAGTGAAAATCCTATAATGAAGGTGCTTGCAATTTAGCAAATGCCAAATTAAGTGGTAGTTGTAATAATTAGGCCAATATTGACCTCCTGTTTTAATCTCTAATTACTGTTTTTTGAGGTTTTCTTGTGCTGGTTTGTTTGGTGCAGTCACTTTCTAGTTTCCAAGGATCTTATTATATTCTTCCCACTGGTTACCTCATTAATTTGGCTTTTCCTTTTAGACTATCTTTTTTACAGATGATAGTGACCCATGAAAGCACTGGAGAGTAGTAACATCTTAAATTTTTTGTTTCAGAATATTAAGCAGCTTTAATATTGCTGTGACTAATTCCAAAGGTGATGAGTAACAAATAGAAATTCAAAATAAGGACAGGGATACTGGAAGGACAAAACAGGGCACACAACTTTAAACTGGATATGATCTGTGACATACACATGGCATACAAGAAAATAGGGGAATTATGCCTCCATCACAGTTTTCTTGAGAACAAATAATAGAACACAATGTGTGGCACAACTGAGATTCAATCACATTTGAATAATGAACGGTAAAGGGATACCAAGTCCAAACATTACTGTAGTAAGCATTTATTCTATTGTTATAAAAACTGATTATATTAAAAGCATATTTTATATTCCTATCTGGAAAACAATTCAAAAAGGGTATTTAAAATTTACAAGAAAATCAGAAAGAGTGCCATGAAAATAACACAAAGCTTTGGAAATTCATAATTATAGAGGAAATTTATGCAAAAATCTCTAAGGGATTGCCCAAATTCTTTTACTTTCCTTGTTATGTGGTAGTTTAAAGCATCAAATATTGAATGACATGTATAGGTGACAGGTTGAAGATAAAAATATTTTAGTTATGTGTTATAGTGTCACCATAGTCATCATGAGATTCCACAAAATGCTGAAGAACTTAATAAAGATTCTCAAGTACAATAAAATGCTTTTATAAGCAAACAGTAACCTCAATCTGTGTGGAAGACCTTAAAAAGTGATCTTAAGAATATGTACACAATGGAACATGTTCCCCTCCCCAGGATGATGGCATTATTAGAGATGCTGGTTATTTACTATCATTAACAACTCTCATTTTAGAATGGTAAATGCTTCCTTTAAAGTACAGTATGTTCTAGTTTTCCCTTTTTATATTTTTTAGATCTTATGCTCTTATGGTTCTATGCAATTTCTAAAGATATGCACAGAAGCTAAGCCCTTGATCCAGTAAGTTTTTATTAGTTCTATTGAATTTGTCACAGACTGGAAAGGCAAGCTAAAGGCTTTATTCCCTTTATATTTTAAAAGATTTCAGAGTTGAACCCTAAGATATTTAACCCATCGCTGACTTTTCTTAAACCTTGGCAACTTAAGGCATCTGATAAATGTATTAGTGTAATATTTGCCACTCTTACTGTATGGATTTATGATTGTAACTGTTTTGTTTAAATGAAACTGAAATCATGTATACTCACAGAAATTGCCAGGGCAGGTAAGAACTAAATTAACTACTCATGTTTAACCAGATAATCAACAGTAATTTTTCTGAAACAAAATGCTTCTCAATTATTAACCAAGTTACTTTGATTTCAAAAGCTGTTGTTTCTGATCTGTACTAAACAAACATGTATAATATATATGCCAGACACTTGACTCTTTTCAAGCAATGTACTGAGATGGATGGTTAGACAAAGTAATACATTAAGGATTCTATTTAACCTTTTCAGGGCTGAACTGTATTTCTCAAGAATTTTTCCCCATGTTTTAACATTTGCCAGCATGCAGTACTGTGTTGGTCTGGATGTAAGTTTATATGATCATTTTTAGCATATTTCGTGTACCTTGCAGCTTACTCTACACATTCAGTCTTTAAGGGGTTTATTTTAAATGGTGTGCCATAAGTTTATTCACAATCAGAAATTAGTTTATACTGTAATTTTGTAGAAGAAAATCTACTAAGCTCTATATTTCATCTACCAATAATCTGCAATGTGGGCAGTTTCAAGGAAAAAATGTAAAAATGTGAAAACAATAAAACAATGTAAAAATTTGTCTAAACATAAAAAGGTACCTGAGAGCAAAAGTTATTGAATAAGATGGAAATCAGTTTGAAGTTGGGGTTTTTAGGTTGTTTCTTCCAGGCCTAAGGTTTTCCTGGGATCTATATACTTTGAAATATTTATTGTCTTATTGTTTTCATAATCTTCATTTTCTTTTATACTGATGTATTTTCACTTTATATGAGTTCCTCAGTTAAAAAAACAGGTGAACATTCAGCTTTTGACTTGCTATCACTAAGGCCACTACTATTTAAGCAACACAAATGATAATCAACCTATTTTTATCAACCTATTGTGTTTGTATAAGTTATTTTCATTCCTGCTATTATCAATGCAGTATTTAATCCATGTTTCCCTTTTAAGCAGATTTCAGCTAATACTAAAAATGTATTAGCTAATTATATGAGTTTTAAGTTGACTTACTACTACATATTTATTGTATCTAGTTAACTCTTAGAGGGGTAATTTTACTTTTTTAAGTGGAAGATACCTTGTAATTCATACACGATAGAAAAATTGGTGTTGAGAAAACAGGTTAACCATATATTCAAATATTCAACAAAGTTGATGTAGTTGAGAAAGCAGAATAAAAAGTGCTTTGTTGATTCTTTTACATGGTGTGGGGAAAAAAAGAACTTTTATTGTATTAAACTGAGATGATTGGTTAAAAATTATCACATTAATTTTGAGATTATTCATAGATAATTTAAAATAATTATCTCAGCAGGATGAGAATGATCATTTTAGGTGATGAAAGAGGATATGAGTCTATTTAACTTTTTTTTTCTTTCTGGTGCTGACTAAATTTTGGGCATGGACTGATTAACAGGGACTTACTGAAAGCCATCCATATCAAGTCGTCCACCTGGCACTTAAAACACTCCAAAACCCTGTGACCCTATTTCACATAAATTGCACAATCTCCCTGTTCCTATCTTAGGATGGTCTACTAGTTGGTCCATGCTCATCTCCGATTCCATCTTGGTCTGACTTGTGCCCCCTAAAATTGGAGGTACTTCCTCAGTACCTCAGAAGGTGATTAGATTTGGAGACAGGACATGTAAAAAGGCAATTAAGGTTAAATGAGGCCTTATGGGTACACCCTAATCCAATACACTGGTGTTCTTAAGAATGCGGAATTGGGAGACAGATTCAAATACAGGGCGAACACCTTCTGAACACAAAACAGCCTCTGCAAACCAAGGCCAGAGTCCTGTGGAAGAAAGCAACCCTATTTTGGACTTCTAGCCTCCAGAACTGTCAGGAAATGAATTTCTTGTTTAAACTACCCAGTCTGTGGTACTTTGTTATGGCAGCCTAGCAAACTTATACACCATCTGCCTTTGTTCCTGTTACTGCCCTCAGTGAGAATTTCCCTTCCTTTCATCCTATTCAAAGTATGTCATTCTACACGGAACTTAAACAGCCCATTTGGTAAAGTAATCCGACACAGCAGTCCTCACTTCCCTTTTCTGATCTAGTAGAGAGTTTGTATCACAGATTTTAGCACTTCCTAGCATACAGAGTAGATGTAAGGATTTCATGAATTAATATAGGAAAAGCTTAAAATAGCGTCTGTCTCAAGTGTTTCCTCATCGGCTGCTGCCACTACTATTTCCTACTTACATTCTTTTCTCTAATCAAGTCATCTTACTACTAACTCTTTTTAGTATAATGCTGGACATATGTCTTGCCAATGGGTTTCATCCCCAAACATCCATTTCACTATGGATTCAATGAGACCGAAAAAAATGACAGTGGAACGTTCTTGGGGTGAAAGGGTTTATACGCAACTTTATTTCCACAGTGGCAGGTCAATCACTAGACTCCCATCCACTCAGACCAGTCTGCAGGCAGCAAGCCGGTCTCTGCCTCTGGGCATCTCTATCCCACAGCCATCTCAGTCTCTGTCCTCAGCGCTGCCACCACTCCAGCCTCTGCTCTCCTGCAGCCATGCAGCCCAGAGCACTGGGAGGAGCTCTTCATATAGAGTCAATAACCACATATGGCCCACATGTGTGTAGTTAGCAACCCGACCAGAGCCAGGTGAGAATCCTAGCCATAGGAACCTTCACTTTATCCACACTCCACCTCTCCTCGATACTTGCCTCTCAATCTATGTGCCCTCAATCTTCTGCAATGGTCCCTGTGCAAGAAAGCTGGAACACTGTAAACAAATTAAACAATAATATACAAATATTGGGACTACAACAATATACAAATAAAAATAATGACAAAATATAATAACCCTCAAACCTGAGGAGATCCATTGCCAAGTGGTTATCCTGGCTGTATTCAAACCAGTTCTACTTGAATATCTGAGTTAACCAAAAGGACCATGGATGGGCCTTACAATACTCACCTTCTCCAGCCTCTCCAGCAGAAAGACTTGCAGACAGGTCTTGTCACTTTGTCTGTGGCTTCTGCTTCTTTGTCCTCAAGTGGCCAGAACCACTGCTCCGGTTTCCGTTGTTGCCACAGTTCCAGTAAGATTCTATTTGACTTTCCATCCAATTTCTGTCTGCTCCTGCCTTTATCAAATCAACCCACATCTCGGTCCTTAGGACCTTCATGGAGCCCTTTAAATTCTTCCTTTGAGAAGCAGATCGTACTTCCTTCTGTGCTTTCATTGCTTGAGCCTGAGTATAGGAGCAGAGTTTGGAGTGCTCCACGACCTGGAGGCTGCAACTCTCCTGGAGGAACCCGTAGTTGCCAAGTCTTTATTTTCTTTTGGGCTTTCCACCAGCTTTCAACTGGGTGGGGTTTCAACTGAGGAGGGGCCAATGCCTCCGGCACCGGCAGGGCCTCCATCCCCATCTATTTGCAAAGCCTTGGCTCCTCCTTCATTTCTGGGGCTGACGGCTCCACAACGTGCTTCACCTGCCTCGCAGCACCTCACAGCCTGCACTCTGGGGCTGCTTCTTCTCGGGCTACCATTACAGTCTTTACCATTTCCATAGCACCTGGTAGCCATGCCATTTCAGTCATCAACAAATCTTTTACTTCCTTCACAGTACCTTGCAACTGGCGTTCTTGTGCATCATCATCCTCTCATATCAATGCCATTTCATTCTTTGGTGAATCCACAGCAGTTTGCACTTTGCGTTCTTGTGCTGCCATTTCTAGTGTCTCTTTCAGGAGCACATTCTTCTCATCTGTAGATTTTTTTTAATATTGTGAGAAACAGCTGGCCCAGAGTTCCTGCCACCTCACGGGCACTGTTTCTCAAAGAACCTCCTTATTATACCAAGGGCCACCTCTACTGCCTCAGGTGTCACCTCCACCAGCCTCCAGTACTGGGATGGGACCCTCGACTGTCTCGCCATTCATAGGCGCAGCCTGCTGAAGCACCCCTCCCATAATGGCAGCTTGTTCTGTTCTTCAGGAAACAATGAATCCTGCTACATCACCAACTGTCTTTCCAATGGGTTTCAGCCCCCAATAAGTTCACTATGGATTTAATGAGACTGAAAAAATAACAGTGGAACATTCTTGGGGTGAGAGAGTTTATACCCAATTTTATTCCCACAGTGGCAGGTCAATCACTAGAATCTTATCCACTCAGAGCGAGTCTGCATGCGGCAACCTGATCTCTGCCCCTGGACCTTTCTGTCCCTACAGCCGTCTCAGTCTCTGTCCTTGGCACTGCCACCATTCTAGCCTCTGCTCTGCAGCAGCCATACAACCCAAAGCACTGGGTGGAGCTCTTTATATAGAGTCAATAACAACATATTGCCCACACGGGTGTAGTGAGCAAGCTGACCAGGGCCAGGTGAGAATCCTGGCCACAGAAACCTTCACCTTTTGCACAGCATATAAGTGCTTAAAAACACTTGATGATGCATAGATATCTTTGGAGCACCTGCTTTCCTACTCTGTATATAAGAAGATAAAATGATGAATAAAAATACATCATCTCTATTGTAAGTTGCTTACAATTGATAAAGTAATTTTTCACTTCCTTTTGGCAAAATATTTTTGAGGACTTATCATTTGTCAGTACTATGCTAGAGACTGGGGAGGAAAGATAAATGAGATATAGTTCTTGCCCTTAAGAAGTTCACTATCTTGTAGGGCAAAAACCAATTCTATAGGAAAGTTAAGTGAAAAAATAAAGTGGGTTCAGAGAAGTTTCACCCAAGATGAGTCCTGAAGGAAGGTGTATCAGTTATCTTTTGTTGCATAACAAATTAACCCAAACCTCAGTTGTTTAAAACAACAAATATTTATTATCTCAGATTCAGGAGGGGCTTAGCTAGGCGGTTCTAGTTCAGGGTCTTTTATGAGGTTACAGTGAGGCTGTTGGCTGGGGCTGGAGTCACCTCAAGGGGCCCAAGAATTTGCTTCTAAGGACACTCATGATTGCTGGCAGGCTTCAGTTCCTCGTTGGCTGTGAGATTTCATTTCCTTGGCACACAGGCTTCTCCACAGGCTGCCTGAGTGTCCTAGAAGGAAGCTGGCTTCCCTCAGTGATTCAGGAGTATGCATGAGAAGAAAGTCACAACATATCTTTTGTGACCTAGTCTCAGAATCAGTCACTTCCATCTTATTCTATTTATTAGAAGAAAGTCACAAAGTCCAATGCACACTAAGACAGAGGTGAATTAAGTTCCACATCTTGAAGAATGGAATATCAAAGAATCTGTGGACATTAAAACCAGCAAAGAAGACTAAAGAGAATTTTGTTAAGACATTTTGTGGGAAGAAGGTGGTCACTCAAGGCAGAGGGAAGAAAACTGCAAGGGTATGAAGTGGAGGTATATCACCAAAAGTAGTACACAAGGTTGCAAATGTAGGAAGTTGTTATATCATGAAGGGCTTCATATTCACGGAATGCAGTTTGCACTTTTATCCTGTAGGTGATGAGGCACCATTAAAGATTTTATGCAGGGAGTCTCCTAAGATGAGCACTGTAGAATCTGATAGTAGTTTGGAAGACTGAAGAGAAGTAAAACTTAATGAAGAAAGACGAATTTAAAAAAAAAATCTCTTTCAAAAGTTCAGAAGAGAGATTACGAGGGAATAATTAAGAGAATGGTTAAAGAACATAGAGGTAAGGATGGATCCTAGACATATTTAGATGATAAAATATAAAAGAACTGGTAAGGAATTGTGGAGTACAGGGAAGAAAAAAGGATAAAAGATATCAGACTTGGTAACTGTGTATGTGTAAGTATTTCCCAAGGTTATCTATTTGTTTCTTTAAAGATAAAAGCTGTCTTTTAATTAGTTTTATGATAATTGTTTAGTCTCTGAAAATTAAAAAGCTATAAATAGAAATGAAATAAAGATAACTGCAACAGTTACTTCTGCAAGGGTGAATTAACAACTTGTGCATGTACTGTTAGACTTTCATCAGACTTACAAATTTTTACATAACTGATATTATATTGTAAACTTTTTTCTCTTCACACTTTATATCAATGAAATTTCCTCCACATCACTTTTAATAGCTGAATACTATTCAATGGATGTAGCTTTATATTTAACTGATTCCCTAATAAACAATGCAGTAATGAATACTCTTGCAGTCCAATTGTTACATAAATCCTTATTTTCTTATGATACATTTCTAGAAAAGGAATTGCCTGGTTAAATGTACATGTTCAAGGCTTTTGATACATATTGACAAACTGCCACTTAGAAGTATCCAATTTACATTCTCAACAGCACAGGAAGCCGTTTCTCTGAACCTTTATCCGTATTATTGAGACATAATCACTTACCAAAATAAATTTGAAGACCAAATTATGTGAAGTAGATGTTATATCACTCGTAAGTTGGACTTACTTTTATATTACCATCCAAAGCTTAAAATTCTTACATTTTAGAGGAAGAATCTGAGATCTAGTAAGTTACATAAAATATCATAATTCAGACACTATTTAGTGGGAACTTCTGCCCTAGATATTATATTGCAGTGCTCTCTGTGATTTGCCAGTCTGCTCACCAATATAAAGGTTTTTTTTCCCCCTATTACAACCTTATTGGTTTCCCAGGAAAAGATATATATCTTCATTAGCAAGGGCTAGAATCTAGACATATTTCATTAGTTTAACACTATTTTTTCTAGCTGCTCCCTAGCTTGGATTTTACCTGTGTTGAAGGAAACCTTTCAAGACACTTACTCTTTTTTTAAGTCTACCTAACCCTGGATAAGGCTCCACTTCAATCATTCAATGGTTCATTTATTCACTGTGTCATTCATTCAACAGTACTTATTTAATGTCTACTATGTGTGGGGGATAAAGCAATGAACAGCGGGTATGTAGTTCCTGCTCTAATGGAACTTACATTTTTAGTAGGGGGAAACAATTAACAAACAATACAGAAGATAATGACACATTATAAATGCAATTAAAACAGAGGGTCATGTGAGAGACAATAAATGGGACAATGAGCAACTTTAGATATGGTGTCCAGGGAAGGCCTGTCAGAGATGATACCTGAGTTAAGACCTGAAGAACTAGAATGAGTTATCCATATACAGTTGACCATTGAACACCAGTTTGACCTCTGTGGGTCACTTATGTGTATTTTTTTCAATAAATATACATCATTTATAATTGGATGTAAGATAGCAGATTCGACAATTATGTGGTAGATAGAAAAAGAAGAAAATGTACTTAGTGGCCCCCATTTGGGATAAAATGTGTGGCCCTGACATTATGAGCTGCTGTCTGGACCAGACAGAAGTGACAGGATCTGAGAGGACCAGAGGATCCAAGGCCTGGGTTGAGAGACTCAGAGGAAGGAGGCAGAAAATTTTTGCCTCTTCCAAGTATACCCCTCCCAGCCAAGTTGGCCTGATCAACCTGCAGGTAGACGCCAACATTGGCAGGTACTACTAGTAGAGCAGCTCACTCACTTTTTTCTCTGTTGGACTCAATAACTCTCTCATTTCTTTTCTATTTTTCTACTCTTTGTTGCATCTGAAGTTAAGTTACCCATTTTATATAGTTGGCTATCAGCGGTTAATTTTGGGGGGAGGTAAAAGTTTTACACTGATTTTCAACTGTGCGTGGGGGTGGTCAGTGCCCCTAAATCATGTTGTTCAAGGGTCAACTGTAGATAGAGAAAGCCCATCCCAGGTTGAAAAGAAAAACTGCAAATGCCATTTCCTGAGATGAAGTATTTTCAGTTGAGAACAAGAGACACTAGTGGCTTTAGTAGGTTAAATTTTTCCTCATATCAAAATTTGAACATGAGGAGTGCAGGGGTGGTATGACTCTCCACAAAGTTCTCAAGAACTCAGGTTTCTGCCAGCTTTTTTGTCATCCCTAGGATAGAAGGAACTTGCACATAACCCAGATTGGAAGCTAGAGTTCCAGGCCATCATACACCTGTATTCCAGGGTGCAGGATTAGGAAAAAAAGAAGCAAAGGACTAAAGGTGTGCAGCTCTTTTAAGAACGGTTCTGGAAGGGTGCATATCTGCTTCATTGGCCAGAACTAGCACATGGCTATGAGGGTAGAAAATACAGTTTTTATTCTGAACAGCCATATGTCCATGTCTATTACTATGAAAAAAAATAAAATTTAGGGGAAAACTAACAGTCTCTGCTACAGAAAGTAAACAGTTTGGTATATGGCAGAAACAGAAAGGAGGCAATGAACAATGTTAGAACAAGTTCAAGTTGGAAAGGTAGGTGGGAACCAGATTATGTGGCTTTAGAGGCCATGATAAGGAAACTGGAGTTTATTCTTTTCCTAGGGAAGCCACTGGAAGATTTTAAACAAGGCAGTGATGTGACATAATGAAAAATTTTAAATGACCACTCTGGCTGACATGTAGAGAATGGTGTGAAGGGATGCAAGGAAAATAGGAAGCAGAGACAGTGTGGATATTGCTGTGTCAAAGATGGCCACTTGCACAGTGTGGTAGCATTAGAGGTGATGAGTCCAAGTATATATACAGAGCTGATGGTACAGGCTGATGAGATGTATCCAGAATCACAAAAGACTCAAATTGCACATGAGTTTTATGCCTGGGCACATGAGTTGTTGATGGTATTGCTTGAGGGAATCAGGAAGACTACAGGAGGGCAGTTTGGATTTAAATTGTTCTGTTTCAGCAATATTAAACTTGAGATGCCTGTCCTTTCATCCTTTGCCATGGTAAGATTTCCAGTATTGTCCATACTTTTTAAAAAAGGTAAGTCTCTCTTTCCTACAATTAGTTACATACAAACTCATTACTCCCTTAATAATGATTTTCCCCTTTCAATCTAAATCACTAATTTTTCTGTAAGGTACACAAGGAATTTACCTTACACACATTTCAAAAACATACAAAACACATCATCAGTATGGGCTGTTTTACAAGTCAAAATAAGAAACCTATCAGAGTAAACAGTTAAAACAAAACCCACCAACACCACATCTGATCAAGTTTAGCAATATAGATGAACTTTTTGATGCAACAGAACTTTAAAAATGTACCATTTAGAGTGCTTACTAGAAATCCATAAATATAAGCCTTTAACAGATGTTAGCTCATTCAATACCTAGAACTAACCTCTAAGGTAGGCATTAAAAATTTTTTTTTAATTTAAAGAAACCAGGCACAAGTAACAGGACAATTTAAAATTTGTTCTTCAACAAGGTTTAAAATTATCCTAAACAAAGTGGTAGTGTCTGTGTATTTTTTCCTAATATTCCTACTCTACACATTTACCATGATGTTTGTTGATCTATCTTCTCCAAAAAAATATCCAAAGGAACAAAACCCTCAAACTAGACCTGTCCCCTTTTGTAAGTGATTTCTCTAATTTTACCAATGTTTATGCTATTTAACACTTGTGCTTTTTTTGAATCATTACAGGGATAGGTCTATCTTTGGGGCCTTAACAAAGTCCTACATTAAGTCAAACTAATAAATTAGAATGGTAAGTAATACTTGATGTTACTGTATTCACATTACATTCCATTTTTATCATTCCATCTTATGATTCCAAATATTAATAGTTATGCTCTCAAATTATTAATAGATTAAAATGCTCAGTAACACACACACACATATATATATATATACATGTATTCACATACCTACAATATAACTACATATAATTAGAGGCATATACGGTTTTTTAAAACACCACCTTAAGCAGTAGAAGGGAAAACTGAAGAGGTAAAGAACTGTTTGGGGGGAAAAGGAGGAAAAAGGGAAGGACATAGAAAATGTGTCCTTGAATTTGGCTGAAGTAAAAATTAGTGAACCACAATGTTTAACGAAAGGAATAACCAGGCAAAATATTTTCTACTAGTTACATCAGCACCATTTGTTGTTTAAATAAATTCACATACTATCTACCATTAGGTCAGAACACCTTGCATTCTATAAACATGACAAAGCCACCTTTTATAGTATGCTGCCTTTTCTTCCTATTTATGACTGAAGATGCCCCTTGCATTTCAATGATAAATTTTAAATTGGATCATAGTGAGTCTACTGGAAGGAAAGGCGATTTTATAAAAGAAACAAAGTAGAAAGTTTATTTACTCCAAAAGAGTGGTACTTCACATTAATAAATGTATCAAACAGAAAAAAGTAAGTTTTTACTTCATGAAACTGAACAATTCCAAAACACACTTGCAGAGGCTCTTTTTAAATTAAAAAATGTCGAATAGTAACAAAAAAGAATTTGTCTATATTCAAAGGAAAAGAGAGATTTATTGCATCAAGGAAAACAAATTTAATTTCACGTGGGTGACAATTGTTTTTTAGTAAAACAGAGACTTAACTTTCCTTAAGTTTCTCCCAAAGCGCCATAGGTTCGCACGGTTTTGGTGACAGCCCTGTAGATCCCCCAAACTAACGGGAGAATGGGGAGTGAGGGAGAAAATAAAGTGCTATAAACCTAAATCGGCCGGCGCAAGGTCACCCAACAGAGCTCTAAAAACCTGCTCCCCCCAAATGCTCCCGCCCACCAAAATTGTTTAGAAAAGTAAAGGCGGTGAGTAGAAAAACCAACGGTTTCAGCAGAGGGGAACTCACTGCTCAGGAGGTGATGGTGACCTGCGGCCAGTCCCTGGAGCGCGCGCACGAGCACCGGAGGTCGCGGCGGCTGAGAGGAACGGGGCAGCGATCAGCTCTGTTTCGGGGCAGCCCGAGGGGGGGCGGGGTGTCGGACACCGACACGAACACAAACACAAACACGCTCCGCGTCCCCGGGGAGGGCGGACCGACGCCACCTCACCATTCCCCGCCCCTGGGCTCCGCGGCCCTCCTCGGTCCCAGAGCCAGTGCCCAGTGCCAAGCAACCCAGGCGCCGCAGGGGAAGTGTGGCGGCCGCCAGAGGCCCCGCTCGCTACAACAACCCCGGAGAAGCTACAAGCCTCCCTGTGTCGGTGGGAGACACGGTGGAGGCCGGAGAGCGAGGTGAGGGAGTGAAGTGCCTCTCTCACCCCGTCCCGAACGCGCGGGAAGCGGTCTACTCCTCCTCAACCCGGTCCCGCCAGCAATCGCAGTTCCCACCTTCGCCGCCGCCTTGAGGGAAGCCGGAACGACGGGGGTCACGGTGGGGGTCAGAGGGTAAAGGTCTTGCTCCCAGCAGCCTCCGCGGTGGATACGTCGCCATCTTGGATCCGCGGGACAAGAAAATTCATGCGGTGAGTTTTTGGCAAATTTTTGGAAGTCTGGCAGCGAGGCGCGCGGCGGAGGCGGCGGAATCGGGGCCTCCGCAAGACGGGGGAATGCCTCGGGGCCGGTCCGGTCGCGCCCGGGGTCCGCGGGCAGCATCCCGGCCCGCCGCTTCCCGTTGCTTTTGTCTCGGCTCCAGTCGAGAGAGGGAGAGCGGAGCGGGCGGGGAGGGGGGTGGCGGCGGTGGAGGGAGGGAGGGGGTGTGTGTGTGGGGAGGGTGGTGGACGGGACGTAAAGCGTCGCTGTACTCGGGCGCTGCAGCAGCCGTTCTGGATCCTGGGCCCGGTCCCTCCGGCGGGCTCTGGGGCTTCCCCCACACTCCGCTTCCCCGGGCTCCCGCGAGCGCGGAGGAGCCTCCGCCGCCCTGCTTCCTGGGGAAGAAGAGAAGGCGGCAGCGGTGCTGGCAGAGGAACCTGGGCTCGCTTTGGACGGCGCTACCGACTTCCTAGCAGCTGCCGCGGTCTCTGGCTGTTCACATTCTTCTAGTACACGCACCTCATTTGCAACTTGTGTGTTTCTGTGTGTGTAAGAGGTGGGGGACACTGGACTGGGTAACGGGCCCCGGGTGCCTCCAGGCCGTGGGATACCAAAGGGTATATGGATGGTGGAAGGAGAAGGAGTGCAACTGATGATGTTTCCTCTGCCACCGCACAGAGAGGGTGAAGCTTCCGTGGTGTGGTAGAGACTCTGTGCGGATAGTCCTGGGCAGCGGAGGAACCCGAGACGCTTCTGTCTGTGAAGTTGCTAACCCCGGGTTTCTACTTCCGCCGGGGCCTCCACCTTCTGCTGTCTTAGGTCTAACTTAAAAGTTTGACGGAAGAAATGAGTGGGGTTCAGAGAGGCCCTCTTAGTTCTCAGTTGAAGCTCTGTTGTCCATCTAGGAGAGCCTCTAAGTCTTGGTAACTATGGACCTCAGCAAATGCGAACTGTAGTTTTCATTTCTAAAAGCATTTCCAGGGTTAGGGAATTTGCGTTTATTCCAGGCTCCCTGGGTACGATATTTCCACCACAAAAGTCTCACATACGGGTACCTCCCTCTCGGAGGGAACCTAAACATCAACTTCCTTCGAATCCTAGGAGGTGCCTTCACATTTCAATACCCAGACAACCTAATCCAACACATTTTAATTGTCATAAACTCTTGG
The DNA here is from genome assembly GCA_029783875.1 of Phataginus tricuspis. Taxonomy (NCBI): domain Eukaryota; kingdom Metazoa; phylum Chordata; class Mammalia; order Pholidota; family Manidae; genus Phataginus; species Phataginus tricuspis. The sequence continues at coordinate 544,689 of JAQQAC010008719.1, forward strand.
TCAAAGAATCCTACTCCTTTCTTAATCTTCTGGACTGTTTTTAATAATTACATTGATATTAAGCCTTAGATTCTGAATGTAATGACAGAAAGTACTGATATAAAAATCTGTCCACAAGGGAAGCCATACTGGAAATTAGAGTTCAAAGTTGAACACATTTCCTGTTATGCATGATACTAAGGTTTTCTAGACCTCTGAAATCGTAAGTGCAACTTTTGATTTGCCTTTTGAAACAACATTAGTGGGAATAAAGTATGGGGTTGGGGGTGTAAATTTGGAAGTACCTGTTTGCATACCAGGCTTATGTTGAGTTGTTTGAGAATACTCTGTCTCTCTGACAACAGTTATTTCCCAAACATGAATGAACTCACCCCATTTGCACTTCGGGAAGATAACTTCATCTCAGTTTTAAAGGGTTGGTTAAGAATCACACTGGACTGAAATGGTTAAGTGTCTACATTCAAATGGTTAGGTATTCAGGTCCGTTTTCATTGAAATACTTCTTAATGGTCCAAGATCTTTACTAAGCTTTGGATGTTCAACTCTCGTAGTTTCTTCTTTTGTAATATTAAATCTAAACGAAAAATACAAAATTCATGTAAATAAGACAAAATTCCTGCTCCACTTCATTCTGGGCATTTTAAGAGCCTCATTTAATTTTAAAAGGATACTTTTCTCATTTTTTTCCAGAGAACTTGTATTGCAATGACTTATGTGAATACTTTCTATTTAAGACAAATAGAGAAACTCACAATTTTTGCATCCTGATTCTGCATCAATAAAAATAATTTAATGTAAAGCATCATTTATTCTCAGAACCCTTTTATTCTAAGTACACTGTATAGAGATAATCTGTGACCTGATCTGATACTCTTGGGTAATGAGAATTAACTGTATGTTTAACCAAGCAACAAATAACAGCCTTTAAAAATTTTTCAGTTTCTATAGTATTTTTAAAGAAATTTATGTGGTGGAAAAATGACGGCAAAATGCACGAGTATGAGTGATTTAGATCCCCTTCGTTTGGCAAGTACTTGATCTTGAAGATAAACTCAGGATGATATTCCTCCCCAAGAGAACTAAGTACCTGTGTTTTTACTTAATAACCTCGGGTGCTTCATTTACTTTTGAGGTTTTTTTTAGATACTTTACAGTTATTTATAACCTGAACATTATCTTTGTTACAAGTAAATAAATACTTTAGATTTATGAATAGATTTCATTAGAAGTGCTAAGTTTTGGGTTTTATCTCTTCAGTAGATATTAAAGTGGTATTAAAAGCATTTGTATTTTTGAAAAACCCCTATGTAATTTTTCAGAATCCATGGGAAATTACAGTTTACCCTTTTTTGTAGGTAAATTTACTTCATAAGATTTTCTGATAATGTAAGAAAATGAAGAAATGGTGTGTTTCACGCCTATATGTGAGGTAGAGTAGATGTTAAAGGATTAGTAAAACTACAATTATTTTTTTGCTCTTTCAAAGCAGTGCTAAATAGTAATTTTTAATTGTTGCAAAATGTTTAACTGGAAAGTTCATTCTGTTACGGTTTCATGATCATATCCTTGTGCTTGCTTTAGTAGGCATTGAGGACAGCTTAGGCAAACAGTGATACAGTCTTAGTTAGGAAAAGATACTACTAATGGATTTTGTAATACAAAGAAGCAAAAGAAACCAAGGCACCAGATAGAGCAGTTTTAGAGGTGGGGATCATCTGAGTTGCACTGTAGTGTTTGAGGAGAATTACATGTGGTAGTGATATCAAGGGATCTAGTGCTATGGTAGGAGTCATTCTGGTTGATGACACAGGTGACTGTTCTTCCTTCCTGAGGATGATTTTTACCACTGAAACTTAAAAGAATTGAGTTGCTGTGACTTTCACTAGATATTTTGAAAAGAACTGTACTAAAATTGATGGCTGTGGTAGAAAGTCTGCCTTTGAAAAGAAATAGATTGGACATTAGGGTTTTAAGTTGCTAAATTTATAATTTAAATTTAAGTTGCTAAAATTACAATTTTTACCTTGGTTTTGTCCATTGAACTGAACCTTCTTCAATTTAAATACTATATATATATATATTTCTTCTTCTTCTTCTTGATTCAGTTTTCTGTTTGACATCCTTTTTTAAACTCTTAAAACTTTCCCTATGACAAGTCATGCTGATACGGCTTGTTCATTAATTTACTTTGTTCATACTGTTGGGTTGAACTGGAAAAAGAATTCTTAGTATGTTTTTTTTTGACAGCTTGTTCTCTGAAATTCAGATGAAATCTCTTGGTATATCACTTGGGTATGCTGCTTTATGAAGTAATAAGATGGTTTACTGTGTTCATATTTTTGGTAACACCTCATAGCTTATACGGAACTGCAAAGTAAGTTTAGGAGAAAACTATTTAGATATAGCTAGACATTTTGGATATAACTTGCCACTTACCCTGAAAATTTTCCTTTTCTTTTTTCCTTTCATGCATATGTTTTTACGTGTGTGTGTGTGTGTGTGTGTGTGTGTGTGTGTGTGTGTGTGTGTTTGTGTACACGCATGCGTGCTGCAGTGTTATTTTTACTGTGACTTCTCTGTTTGATAATCGTCAGAAGTCTACTCTGGTGTCACTTTCTTAATGAAATCCTTCCCGAGTCTCCAAATCCTTTTGTTGTTCTGCTTTTCTTCTTCAAACATGTTACTGAGTGTGTCATGCTGTACTGTGATTTACTGTCCATCCCTGCCATCCACCATAACCTCCACTAGACTTTAAGCTGAGAGATAGGGCTTTGTCTCTATATTTACATTTCTAGTACCTTCTGTAGTGCATGGTACTTACAGTAGATTATCAATAAATAGTAAGGTGAACTGGTGCCAGATTCTCATTTAACACTTAATGCTGTCAGAGAACTATTTCCCAATCCACAGATCAGAAACATCAGAGCAGAAAAGGGGAACAGGAGAAGGGCATCCTGTATTCCTTCATTCCTTGAATCCTTTCTTAACATGTTTCTTAATGACCTATGGGAAACTATATAACCAGCTTCTTAAGAGAAGTGTGTGTAGATTGAGTGTAGGACTAAGGGAAGGATGTTAGTAATAAGATGCTTCTAGTATAGTGTTTAGGTCTGTATTTCTTGCTTTATTTTGTTTGACTAAGACCATTGGTTGAAATATATTTCGTACAGATGATCCCTGACTTAATGAGGTTTGATTTATGATTTTTTGACTTTACAATGATGCAAAAGTGATACACATTTAGTAGAAACCATGCTTCAAATTTTGAATTTTGAATTTTGATTTTTCCCCAGGCTAGCAATATATACGGCATGATATTCTTGTGATCCTGGGCAGTGCCCTGTAGCTCCCAGTCTGCCCCAAGATCACAAGGGTAAACAACCAGTGCACTTACAACCATTCTGTCTTTCACTTTCAGTACAGTATTCAATAAATTATATGAGATGTTTTCAACAGTGTACTATAAAATAGGCTTTGTATTAGGTGATTTTGCCCAGCTACAGGCTAATGTAAGTGTGATGAGTAAACTTAGGCTGGGCTAATCTGTGACATTTGTTTGGCTGGTGCATCAGATGCATTTCGACTTAAACTTTTCAGCTTATTATGGGTTTATCAGCATGTAACCCTGTTATAAATCAAGGAATATCTGTATTGTGTTTACATGATCATGTATATTTACCGTTGCTTAACCACAAGCCTCTATTAGATTTGGGTTTTTTGAAGTTAGTCTTTTTTTCACCTATTTACTCTTAATGTCTGGCCCAGTACCAGTACAAAATAGGAGTTTCTAGTTCACATACCCTTCTCCTTGTAAAAATTGGGTGAGATGAACCTAATGTACCTTTATTTGCAGTCCAAAATCCACAAAGCTCTGAAAACTTTATTTTTTTTAAGCATGCATGGTGGCAAATTCCTACTGAAATTGGTAGCCTAGTTACAGTGTTTTATCTGTAGCAACCGAATTTTCCAACATTTTTGCAGAATTGTTACTGTATTTGATTACAGGCGCTACCTAAGCCACTCTGGGAAGTGTTAGGTCATTTGTGATGTATACACTATTTTATCTTTCTAAAATCTGAAAAGCTCCAATTCTAAGAAACATCTGACCATGGAATCCCACAGATCTTCCAACACAAGGGGCCCAAGGAGGACAACACCAAGACATATAATAATTAAAAGGGCAAAGATCAAAGACAAGGACAGAGTATTAAAAGCAGCCAGAGAGAGAAAAAAGATCACTTACAAAGGAAAATCCCTTAGGCTATCATCAGACTTCTCAGCAGAAACCTTACAGGCCAGAAGAGAATGGCATGATATATTTAATGCAATGAAACAGAAGGGCCTCGAACCAAGAACACTGTATCCAGCAATATTATCATTTAAATCTGAAGGAGGGATTAAACAATTCCCAGATAAGCAAAAGCAAAAGAAACATCTGGCTTTTAAGGGTTTGAATAAGAGATTGTGTACCAGTTTGATGTTCATTTTTTTAGATGTAGAACTCAAGACAGGGTAAATGACTACCAGAATTGCATTTAGTGGAGATGGCTAAATTAAAAGAAATCTTTTAAATTTTTAAAGAAATCTTTTCTTTGTTCTCATTTCCCTATGTGTTTTCCAGATACTTTTTAGTTACTAAAAACTACTGAAGATAATAGAGAGGGTATATATATATATATTTTTTTTAATAATTTATTTTATTTTAGTATCA